>JANRMR010248684.1:0-16243 GCA_025434825.1 Bergia sp. 'catenularis'
ACAAGGGAGCCATATAATAAATATCTTATTAACCTCGTTGCTCGATCCGTACCGTAAGTTACGGACCTCGTTTTTTTTCCTCATGGCCCTCGCGCTTCGCGCTTGGGCCATAAAAATGGAAAAAAACTCGGGTCCGTAACTTACGGTACGGACCTCGCACTCGGTTAATAAGAGGTATATAGGCACTTTTCACCAAATCACAATTTACTTGCTGACCGAGGGAGTCAGGCCTAGAAGGGACCTGACGTTTACTGCCGAGCTCCCGCTGCCTTCCATCTCCAGCAAACGTCATAAATAAATTAATTAAAAAAGGGTGCATGACTGTTGTTTCGTTAAGCTTTAGGTGCTTCAGCTCTGGCTCTTACCACTTTATCGGAAATAAATATTTTTACGTTACGGGAAATAAATATTTTTACGTTTTTTTAAAGAAATATATATTGTAGAAAAAAATTATTAAGAAGTCGTCTCAAAACTATATGTATAACCTGAACCACAAACTCGTTTGCTTTTATTTGGCCTTGTTTGTATCTTAAATGCAGCGCATTCAATGCTTCTTTACTTAAGCACAACGTACTGAAATAATCAGTAGTACTATTATACACAATTCTAAGAATTTCCGAAGAACTTTCACTACTTTCTTGTCTGGACTTTTCATAGCATTTTCAAACAACTTTCAAGCACAATAACTCAACGGGTGAGTAGTAGCACAAGAAATTAAAAACACTCCGTTACAATATTTTACAGTTGTTTAGTTTTACTAGATTTCTCCCAAGTAAAACGTTTTTTTATCCGGAATAAATCACCTCAAACGTTTAATCTAGTATAATTTAATTATATATTATTATAATTTTAAATATTGAAATTTTTGTATTTTCCTGCTTTATTACCAAACAGCCCGAATAATGACGTTGTTAGATTGTAAATATATTTTGATCATCCATTTTAATCATATATACAGCTTCTAATGAACAAGCTAAACGTTCTTTCACTTGTCCAACTACTTAAAAGAAAGCTCACACATATTTGAAGTTACCAAAAGACAACTTTTCGCGACATAACGTTTGCTACAGTATCATCAGGACGAGATTATTTCATGTTAAAAACGTTTGCCTTCTTCAGTCTTAACATGATATTTTTTACTCAGGTTAAGAAAAATGAAAATTAGCTTCCCCCGAAAATACACCTAACAAAAGACAGTTGTGTGGCTGCTTTTTACAAAATCAATATAACTTTAATAGGACTTTTTAAAAAGTCTTAAGGTTTTTTTTCTTAGGGGATCCTTACTCTTATGTTTTGTCGTTAATTGTTTTGCTTATCTCTAGATATCATAACAGTTTTTGGTTAAAACAACTCAACGTCAATATATATAGTGCGTCCTATTTATATCAAAATGGCTTTTTAATTTACTGAATTTGCATGTACCCTTAAGCGCTGCACTTGACCAAACATTTCGAAACAACTTTCATGATATTGAGTCCTGAACTTCTTTACTGCGAGTAAAACATCCACGCTTTGATTCTTATTGTACTAAATCTTAAGAGAAAACAATTAACCTAGTTTTATGCCACAATTAAGTCTATATTACCGTCGTTTTCAGCGTTTGCCCCATCCCTTTAATTTTCGCCATCTGAGCAAATCTGTTAATGCATATAAACACTCTTTCTTTGCATGATCCATTCCTTACTGGAGTACACTTCCGCAATAGGTTGTTTGTGCATACTCCATCAATACTTTTTGTTCAGCACTCAATTGTTACAAGCTTGTGTTCAATCATTTATTAGTAGTACTTGTATTTTTCCATAAATTTGTTTAGCTTGTTATTTTAAACTAGTTTAGTATTTCTTATGTTTTCTTTGTGGGGCAGCCGCTGCCCTCCAATGCCCGACTTACTCACAACTGCTAAGGCAGTAATAAAGTTGAAAGTTAAAAGCAGATCTTTTTCACAGACATCAACCTCTGTGTTCTTTGTAAGGCTTGTTATTTTTCTGTTTGAAGGCAATCTTGCGGACGCGCCAAAAGATTTACTTGACGATTCTACTTCCCACAAGTTGAGTCAAAGTTAGCAAAGCGGAGAGCTATTCTAAGATTTGGGCAACGTCTAAGTGCTACATTCAAATCGTTTTTCAATGAAGTGAAAACCTTTTCCAATCGAGGTTTAGCTACTATTTCTGACCTCTAGCTGCCATTGCATAAATAGTTTACTGTAGTTCCTTCATCTCTGAAAAATTATTGTAAACAACAGTAAAGTGCTTTATTTTCATTCTTGAGTTGTTTGTTTTCAGTTTTTCAGCAAGTGGTTTTATCACAATTTTTTGTCCAGTAAATCTCATTCTCGACATATTTCAGAGTTGGCTGAAAGCTGAAAACAATTTTTTTGTCTTTGTTGTGTTGTTTTTGTCACTCGTGGTGCTAAAATTACACTGTTAAGCTATAAAGCGTGTGTTCTCCTCGAGATCACTATTGAGAGCGACTTGCCACAAGTATATGCTGCTAGTGACCTACAAGTACTTAGACATTAATTGTTAATTACAAACTTATGGCCGCACAGCCGCCATGTTTAAAGTCTCAGTCGCTGGCGACAAGAAAAAAGTATCATTATTTCCGACTTTTAAACTCGACGGCAACGACGTGTAAAGTAGCATAAGAGCAGCTGAAGTCTTTTCGTTCTTTAGGAAACTTCCAAAAACCATGTTTATGGCCAGTAATTGCCGAATATGAAGGACTGAATCCTGGTTGAGCGTGTTAGGTGACTCTACTGAAATGAACAACTCAATTGCCGGTGATTAAATGACATTCTGGAGAGCGGGAAAGTAGATTCCAACACATGAGGAATAAAAAATATTATGAGTTTTATTCATCCTCTCGGCATAGCAATTGCCCAGAGCAACAAATCACCCAGACGAGTTGTGCCTGTGACAGATAGTTCAGGAGACTTTGAAAAACCAAAAGAAGATAGATGTTTGGATCCATCGAGTGCGCTATGGAAAGTTTTCATGACTGCTGTTTACTGTGGTTGCTTTTTCTGCTTTGGGACCACAATGGCGATACTCGGGCCAACTCTCATAGAACTTGGAAGAGTTGTTCACCGGGGACTAAACCAAATGAGTTGGCTGTTTTTCACGCAAGCATCCTATGCTCTGTTTGGAGCCAGTTTTGCTGGAATTGTCATCGACAGGTTGGTGTGGACTAGAAATAATTTTCTTGTCATACAGAAGTTAGGCAATGGTATATGGTTGAATCAAGTTCGTATTATCAAAATCCTTTCAAGTTCGTTTCTAGTAATATAGGTTACTTATTGAGAAGACGTAAGGCCACGTCCTTCCAAAGAGTAACACCTATTAGTTTTGGTTTTATGTAACGCAATTTGAGAAAGAAATTTATCCTTTTTAGAAATATAAGTGGACTAAAAAAAATCCACGTACAGTTTTAAGTAGCTTGGATTTAAACCCTTTAGTATCACATCACATTTGCGTTTAATTCAGCTTCACGTCATTCCGGTGATCAATCTGCTTCCGATTCAACATTGTCTCACGCAATGCGACTGTCACATGTTGTAAAGCAAACGAATTCACTTTGGGATTGTTTCCGAACATTTAGATTCAATGCCTTTCTAAGATGCAATTGGCGGAATAAAATGAAAGTTGGTGTGCTTTCGCTTGGGCCTCTGGAAAAAGAGTACCCGGACAACTAAAATTTCTGAAGTACTTGGAAGATAATTTGTTTAGTGGGGCAGAATACTCAGCATACATTACTATTCCGAAATGTGGGAGCTCCCAAGAAGACATCGAGTTCTAAATATTCGAAAAAAGCCAGCATCAGACAATGTAACATTTGATAATGATCGCAAAAAATTCAAAAGGAAAGTCTACATATAAACTGTCTGACACAAAACGTTTCAGTAGGAATTTGTTATACCAGAATGCCTTGCGGGTTGTGGTGGCTGAGTTGGAAAGCCACTGGTTAGTGACGCTGCTGAAATCCTTTGCAAAGCCTACTCTTCAACACTAACGGTTTATTTTTTCTATTCATCAAGCGAATTATCATCCAAATTTCAGCTAGTCAGGATTGCGTCTCTATTTCATATCGATGAGCGATTCACAGGTATTTTTAAAGGTCTATTTGTGATCTTAGCCCCTTTTTAAGGCCGGTTTTGCGGTGCTGATTGTGCAGATGACTCGACAGCCAAGTGGATAAAGGTGTACAACATGTAATCAGGAGACCCGGGTGCGATTCCTGGTTAAATCTGTTTCATATTTCTGTTTCCAATACACAACTAAACATAAATATAATTCCGGAAACTACTGCGAACCGTCGCCCGGAACGGGATTACGCTAACGATTAATTGAGTATTGAGTTTCGAAGATTTCTTGGCAATGAGTTCCAAGCAACCGCCCCACCATACCCAAAGTTTTTCTTCAAGCACTCTGAGTTCGGTTTGGGGAGTGTTAAGTCAACTTCAGCATTTCTTAGGTTGTAAGGAACCGAATCTTTTAGTCTTTTGAACTGCTCCTGGAGATATTCCGGAGCGTTCTCATTCATGACTTTATACATCATAGTTACTTTGTGTTAAAAACTCCTGGTTGCAAGATTGTCCCAACCGAGTTTTTCTAGTATTGCTGCAGATCTTATTTCATAAGAGGATTGGGTTATTATACGGGCTGCTCTGTTCTGTAATTTTTGTAAACAACTGGCCAAGCCTTCATTTAGGCCTGACCAAACAACGTCACAATAATCAAACAGAAGCTGTATAAGAGCTTTGTAAATAGTAATGAGCGTGTTAGTTGGTACGAATCGATGTACTTGCTTTAAACCACCGATAGCTCTTGAGATTTTCTTAGATATATAGTCAGTATGTTGGTTCCAATCAAGTGTTTCATCTACACAAGCCCATACACATTTGCTGGGTTTTACTCTATCTATTATCTCATTACCCATCATTATATCTGGAGGCCTAATGATGCTCTCTAATTTGTAGCTCGAGCCAATCAGTATATATTCGGTTTTTGTGGCATTGATAGTTACTTTGTTGGACTCTAGCCATCTCTTTATACTGATTAGATCTGTGTTCATCAAATTCTCCACCTGGGTGGCGGTATCGCCGGCAACTGAAATAGTTGTATCATCGGCGTACATTCTCGCCTTTGAGTGCTTAAGACAAGTGGGGAAGTCGTTGATATAAATCAAAAACAGTAGGGGGCCCAGTATAGAGCCCTGTGGGACCCCTCATTTGATCGTACAAGAGTCTGACAATTTGCCGCCAACGTAGCATTTCTGCTGTCGCTCATCTTAGTAGAATGGAACCAGCCTAAAGAGCTTTCGGAAATCCCAAATAATTGAAGCTTGCGAAGCAGAATGGAATGATCAACTGAGTCAAAGGCTTTTGCAAGATCTAAAAATATTACTGAAGTTAAAAGGCCTTCATTCATGCTAAAGTATCATTCATTTGAGGCATCTAGCAGGGCTGTCATGGTTAAATGTAACGATCTAAAACCTGGCTGATATTTGTTTCGGAGGTTGTTTTCTGTCAGATAAAATATAGTTGGTTGTAAACAATTCTCTCAAAAACCTTAGCAATTGCGCCAATTACTCAGATGGGCCGATAATTGTTTGGATCACTACGCTCGTTGCTCTTGTGGATTGGTGTTACTTTCGCGAGTTTCCATTCAGAAGGGAAAATGTTGGTTTCAATATATTTATTGAATAGTTTATTCAAAGACATCGCGATGATTGGAGCAGCTTCTTTGGTTAGTCGACATGAAATATTATCGAGACCTGTTGCCTTAAAGGCAGATATGTTTGTCAAAATTGAAAATACCGCTTTTTCATTTATAGTTGGTTTTAGATCAAAGGTGGTCCGTGCGGGCTTTATATATTCTTCAAAATTTTTAGAGTCGTCTGGTAATTTAGAAGCAAGCTTTGTTCCAACGCTTGCGAAGTGCTCGTTTAAGCGGTTGGAGATCTCTTGGGGATCACTTACTTTATTGTTATCGAAGGTCATTTCATTGATTGTAGATTTATTGTTTTTGCGGTTCATTAAGTCATTTATTGTTTTCCAGATCTCTTTTGGATTTTTAGCATTTGATTCTAGTCTTGTTTGATAGTATCCAGCCTTTGCTTCTTTAATTAGTTTTTGTTGTTAAATTTTTCGTTCCTTTGTAAGCCGCCCAATTTTCTTTGTCATGAGTTCTAATGGCCTCCTTTTTCAGTGTGTTGCGGCGAAACATGTGCTTTCGCACCGGAGGCGTTATCCAAGGGGCCGGTTTGTTTCTCACCCGTTTCTTAGTTACTGGTGCGTGAACATCGGCAACAGAAAGAAAAAGCTTTTTCCAGACATTCCACGCATCGTCTGGATTTTGATGCTGTTCTAGACTGTCCCACGGCATTTTTTGTAAATCAGCTTTAAAATTCTGGGCATTAAATTTTTTGTAGGATCCGAATGTTAATACTTTATGCTTGAAGTTTGTGGGCACTGAAATTTTCCTTTTTAAAAACGTGAGACTGTGATCGCTAAATCCCATGTGAATAACCACAGAAACGTTACTCTGTCAGGTTTGTTCGTAAATATTACATCTAGTAGCGTGCTGCTACGGTCCGTGATACGGGTTGGTTCATTTATTACCTGATCAAACTGGTAAAGTTCAGCCAATAAATTTAATTTACTAGTGTTGTTGTCTACTGGGGTAGCTAAAGCGTTGCAGTTCAGATCTCCAATCAATATTATTTCTTTATCTTCGGAATCTAAGGTATCTACAACTGATTCTAGTTGGTCAAAAAAGTCCAAGTGACTGTTTGGAGGTCTGTAACATGCAATAACTGCAAATGGTTTGCTATTTGGTTTTATGATTTCAATACATACAGCTTCTAAGCTTTCAGTAATAGTTCAGATTAACGGTTTCCCTGATATAAATGGAAACACCGCCTCCGTTTCTATTCCGGTCTCTTCTGATACATACGTATCTTAATAGTATTATCCGAGATAGATTCGTCAAGGCGCGTCTCATTCAAACAGAGAAGATCGGGAATGCGGTCGGACATAGCAATTTTGAACTCATCGATATGAGCAACAAGACTAGTAATATTCAATGAGGCAATTTTAAAACCTTTCGTATTTGCTAAATATTCTAAGGGTTGGTAAGTTGACTCGGTTGGTCAAGAGGAATTAGACAGTGAAATATCATATTCATGCAGCACTCTCCTCCAGCCCTCCTGGCTTATTTCTAATGTGCTTAATAATATTAGATGCTAAATTAAAATACCTTTTTTATTTAAGAGCAAACCACTTCCATTAAGACAGGTGCTGCCAAGACTTGAGTTGTCGATCAGCGACCAACCGTTTTGGGAAACAAGAGAGGCAATCTCTAGGTTGCATTCTTCAATCGTTGCGTTCAAGTTTACATTGTCAGAGCGTCTAATAATGTTCGATATCGTCAGTTTAATCTTGGAAGAGGCTTCACTTATAACACTGCCAATCCCCCTGATACTGTTGGCAAGTTGTTGGCGACAGCACTGGTCGATGTCGTTAGTGCCAATGTGTAGGATTATTTTGTCTGGTGGTGTTGATAGAGTGGGCACAATATAGTGTTTCATATCGCTCGTTTTCGCTACAGAGAAGGATTTGACGGAGACTGACTAGACATCCGTTAGATCCGATTAGATCCTTAACCATAGAGTCTCCTAGTATTGCAATTTTGGTCTTCTGCCGAGAAGTTTCTCTTCCAGTGGGGTTGTTGTTTTTCTGTGTGCTGCCGGTCAGTTTGTTGTCGTGTTTCGGGTTTCCACGATGCTTTGGTTTTGTTGTTAGTTGGTTGTTTTTCTGTGTGCTGCCGGTTGGTTTGTTGTCGTGTCTCGGACTTCCACGGTGCTTTGGTTCTGTTGTCAGTTGGTTGTCCGGTTGGCTGTTAGACTTCTCTAGATCTTAATAAGTTATTCTCTCTAGGAATGACTGCTTTTGTTGAATGTTTTTTATTTTTAACAGCGGTTCACCCGTCAGCGGGACTACTCTTACTTGGCCCATTCGCAGCGTCTTCGCTCACTAGTCTTAGTGCAGTTAACAAACTATCTCTTTCCTCTTGCAGAATTTGCGTCTTAGCTGACAGTTCATTAAGCTCACTTCTTAAGCTATTGTTCGTGCATATTTGTTCTCTCAATTGCTTTCTCAAAGTAGTTGTTTCACTGTTTTCATCTTCGGCAGAAATTTGCATTTTATCCTTTGGGTTAGCGTTTGTCAAGATACACTTAACACTGAGTAAATCTTGTTTAAGTTGGTCAAATTTCTTTTCGAGCTTTCTGCATCCGACGCAGCACTCTTCTCTCCGATTTACTTGATCGCCATAGTTATCCACAAGTAGCGTCGAGTTATTTCCCTGGCTATCTTTGAGTAGTTCGATCTCATTGCCTAAGTTCCCGCCATTACTACCGTGGTTTGTAAGGTTGTTGTGAGTTGTGCCAATACGTGGGACTAGGAACATATCAACCAGTCTCTTTTTCAGTAAGTGAGTTTCCTGAGATCTAAATCTTCCTCGACGCTTAGAACGCATTTTATAAATTTCTGGGGTATATCTGGATAGTTGACGATTTGTAGATTAACATGGGCTGTCATCCTTAAGATGAAGATCGAAAAAGTACCTTTGAAAAGTCCCTCCTTGTTCTGTCTAGTGATCCCTTAAGGGTCGCAAAGCAGTCATTCCTGTATAGTCCGATGTTTCGTTGGGGTTGGGTGGACTTTAGTCTGTGTAGAATATACAGGCCCACTATTTCGCATACTCCCGCTCCGTCTTTAACTTCCGATAGCTACTTCGAACATCAGATTGGCCTTCTCTTTTGAGCCACGGCTTGTTTCTTTTAAACAACAAACATTTTCTAGCGAAAACAATTATCCATTTTGTCTGCTGCTACAGTTTTAGAGAGGTAAATTGTTGATGTCATAGTAAACACCTTCTCACTTGTGATTAGCTTATGAGCCAAAAGGTCAGATTATGATTGTTTCATTCAGGTGTTCGATATCAAGATTGTAATCGGACATTACCCGATAATAAACTCGGTGTAGTCGGTCAGTTTATAAACAAATTAGTGAATAAAAGAGATGTCAATAGATCAATCATATTTGGGAACTTTGCAATTTTTTATATTAAGAAATACTAATACAAAATCCAGAATTCGAACCAAAATATATGAAAAGTCGGTTCTCTTTGTCCGCGCGTAAGTTCAGTTGGTGATATTTTCTGAACTCGGCGTATTACGGCGGAATATGGAATTATCAGAAAAATTCTTTTTTTGCCACAGACAATGATACGAAAAAAGTGAAGCCACTGGTTGCAACAATGTTTATCACCAATCACAATTAAATGTACTAACACACGCAGCAGGTGGCAATAACAGGTATCAACGTGTAGCGATTGTAGTGAAAAGTAAATGATACGATGATATATCCCCCTGTGAATTGTGTTGACTAAACATTTTATTGGAAGCGTTTCTTAAAGCAAAACAGTAGTCAAGTGAACAAACACTCAGCAAAATATTAGGGTGTCAAAAACAGCTTAATAATAACGGAACTGAAAAGGGTGATAGGAGGAGGCAAGACATTGCAGTTGTTTCAAACGAGGAGGCGGAGTTTCAGCTTGCCAGCTTTGAGGAGGCCAAGCTCATTCACGTGTAGCTGCATCCTACTAGAACTTTTGTTCGATGTTTCAATTTTCCAAACGATTTTTGTCATAAATATGTCGCTGAGTTGACCTTGTTGAAGACGACAATCTACTTATTCGATCTTCTGTTCCGTGAATCCGGCTCTTCACTTAGGATTGAGTTACCGCCGTTCTGTCAGACCAATTGAGTCACCTAGAAACTGACAATCACCTGCAAGTGTCCTGCAGCATATGCAACAGGAGAGAGGAGTGCGTTGAAGAAAGAGGAATACTGGAAGCTTAAAATAACAAGTCCGGCGTACCTATATGAAAAAACCTATCAGAGACATCAGTATTGGATAAAATCAGTTCAGCCACATTCTTTATCCATCTTGTTTTATGTTTTTCAGTAACCGAATCGCGGATGTATAGTGTAGCCAACAGTAATATTAGTGTTAAGCAAATAACACCCCTTCTTTCTTTTGGAACATCAAACGATATTGGTGCAGCAGACTATGTAATAATGAAAAATCTTTTCTAAAGATTTAGGAGCTCGCCACTTGATTTTACGGAGGGCAAGGTGTGAGAGAATATTAAGAAAACTGCACGACAGGAGTTTCTAGAGAAAAAAGAACTTTTTCGGCTCTAAGGAGACAATCACTATCAACCACATTCGGGTTTTCAGGAAAAACCGAAATTGCTTGTGAAGAACGTAGCGCTTTTACTTTATTGTCAGTGCTCCTATTGCCAAACGTCTTGATTACTAACGATAACAGAAGATAAGGTTTGCTCTATTAGGTAAATTTTTATCATTCATACTTGGATATACTGGAAAAGGATATTCATCACCACTCGTTACGTTCGGCAATGCTGCGTCAAATTATTTTCCCCGTTATGTGGAAGATTGTGAAAAACGTTTATGGCGACAATGAAAGTAGGGAATCAACGATAACAGAATGTGTCCAATCTGGTTTGGCTCACTTCCTCTATTTCTCGACCTTTTTCATGTTTGGTATGTCCGTAGGAATGGCCGGCCCCACTCTGGCGGATTATCTAATCTCTTTTTTAAAAGGCATCAATGTTATCGATGCACTGAGTTGGTTGCTGTTCACCCAGGCCATGACGAGATTCATCGGGGCAATTTTTGCTGGATTTCTAGCAGACAGGTAATAATAATCAATTAAGTGCTTTGGCTTCAAGTCAAGCATCTCACATAGTTTCACATATTTTGAATAAACATCTTCCTTTCCCTAAAGTCTTTGTGATGAACTTTGTCAGTTCTTCATTTATGCCAGGTAACACATTCGGAATGACGATTGTTCACAAAATGGTAAAGCTTAAACTGACTCAATTTGTTTTTGTCTGTCGAACTTTTTTCTCAGAATGTAACTAATTAACATAATTCTTTAGAGAATACGTGTAGCTTTACCATGGTGTTGTGATCTGCCGTAGATACCTACAACGGAGCCCTTTTTACACAACCATTTTAGTGTTGGTTGGTTATTTGAAATTGATTTGCATTATTGTGTGAAAATTACTCTTGACTATTAAAACTATTGAGATAGCTTCAGTCAGTTGATCTTATCATTACATTCTCTGTTGTCCTCTTGTACTATTGTTAGACCCATTTGCAATAATTTTCTTGCTTGAAAAGGTAACTTTTATTGTAAATTTTCTAATTGATCGTAAAAGGGAGATTTTTTCTTTCTGCTGATCTGCTTCAACTTACTCCCACTACACTCAACGACCTAATTACCTGCTAGCAGCCTGCCCTGGCATCACCTCTCGACGAACACACTCCAACTCGCACAAGATCAGCTGTGATTAGAGCTCGAGTTCTGTGGTTTTCAGAGGAAACGAGGACCGAAGGGCGCCTACGAAGAAAAGCTGAGCCCAAGTGGGGAACGACCAAGTTCTCGTCGGATTTGACAGTTTTCAAGTCTGCTAGAAATAGAATCACATACCTGACGAAATAAGGCACACAAAGATTATTGTATTCACTTCGACCACGAGAATGCCAGCAATCAAACAGCATTGTTTGCAGCTACTAAGAAGCTATTGAGTATGACAAAGAACATGTATTTTCCAGTCTACAACGGCAAACATATATTGGCTAACGATATGGGGAGCTTCTTTGTGACGAAGAAACAAGACATTCGGGTTGAACATGAGCTATGCATCTGATGCTGACTCCAATGCAGACACACGGACCTACCAGATTCCAACCCCTACATTTTCATTGCGTTTGAATTTCTTAGTAATGACAGTTCGAAACTTATCACGAGTGCACCTGCAAAGTCTTAACCTTTGTTCCTACAAACGTTGTCAAGGAGTGTATGGGCAAGCTGTTACCTGTATTGCCTACATGATAAACTTGTCACTTCAGTCAGGAACGTTTTTCGAAAGCTGACGGAAGCATTAATTTTCCCTTTGCTGAAGAAGCAGGGACTAAACTTTATTGGAAACTTATCATTCGCTCAAAGTAAATCGAAAAAGCTGCAGTGAGCCAGACTCATTCGCATTTAATCGTCAACGACCTTTTACCAGCACTCCAATCGGCACTTCCATAGCACAGAATCCGTTCAGTTAAACTGGTTAAGAACGATATATTTATGAATATGGAGAATCAGCGCTGTAAATTAATAGTACTTCTCGACCTCAAAGTTGCCTTGATACTGTTGGCCACCTTATTCTGCTGAACCGCTTTGAAGTTGATTTGAGTAGCAGATATTGTTTTGAGTTAGTTCACTTTCTACCTATCAAACAGAACGAAGAGAGTTTCGATTGGCAGTGTGCTCTACAGTTGTTTCAATATCAACGCTGGTGTACCATAGGGGTCCTGTGGTGGACCACTATTATTCGTTCTATACGCTAGTAAGCGATCATAGAAGAACTTCTCTCTATCCTTCAAAATCTTCATTGGCTACCTGTTAAATTCCGCATCGACTTCAAGATTCCATTATTTACTTTAAATGTCTTAATAGCAGTACCCCGTCCAACTATAATGATCTTCTCTTACCCCATCTAAATTCCAATTATTACTGCTCCGTTTTAATGATGCTATCCTTGTTAAAGCTCATTAACCAAAGACCCCCGTGATCCTTAGTGAGAGAGCCTTCAAGTCTAAGCTCTGGAACAACCTGCCACCTGTACAGCAGGATCAACTCTTTGCTTACTTTTAAAACTGCCGAGAAAACCTATCTTTTAAATTAGCATTTTAAGGCTTTAATATTGACAGTTTTATTTTTATTTTCATTTTTTATTAAATAATTAATACATTATGACCATATTATAGCTTATAAATTGTAATGCGCGTGTGCACATATTTACATGTAACAGCGCAATATAGTTTCTATTTCTTCTTCTTCTTCTTATTTTTATTATTATTATCATCATCATTATTATTGTTGTTGTTACCGAAGATTTCATATTACTGTTGAAAAGGCAGGTTTAGCAAATCACTACGTTTAACTAAATCGTGTTAACCAAGTACCCCACAATGCTTACAAACCAATGCTTTTGGGTTCTGGGCTCTTTAGGTACAGCTGTAACTGCAATGTGATGCTGTTGGTGGCACTGCTGTTAAACGGTGTTTTCCTTACTCTCATCCCAATCTGCCGCACACTGTGGCTTCTTATTATTGCCACCGCTGCGGCCGGGTTCTGCGTCGGCGTGCTGGACACGGGAGCGAACGTTCAACTTCTAACACTCCACGGAAGAGAGGTAAGTTCTTTGAAAGGTACTCGTCCCAAGTTTCTCTTGTTTCATTTTATCTAAGACAAAGTATTTGGGAATTTTACTCAACCTGTTTGCCCTGAAACCAACAATCATTTCTTAGAATTTCACTTGCCTCCAGCGGGAGTTTTTCAGCCCTACAGAAGAACATGTCTGTAGAACCACCATGTTTCGAGACTCTTTTTAGGATACCTACCGCAATCCTTAACATTCAAGATGGTGAAACTTTAAATGAGCAATATCAATATTAACCATGCTTCTTTAACAACCAGAAAACGTTCCTTCATTTTGTGGACTCCATACAGCACTTAACACATTTTTCTCGCCAAATTGAATTGCAGGCGTGATAGAGCTTAACAGAGCCATAAATACTTAATCGTTTAGCTTTAGAAGTGATTTCCCGTGCCACCCATTAAGTTTTCTGTTGGGGTATAGACGAAATAATTTGAAGTGGGGTTGTGGACAAACTAAACTGATCTACAGTAGACCTTACAGTGTTAGGTCGCTTTTTTAATAGTCGTGTTTATAATGTCTAGAGGACCTTACAGTGTTAGAGTGCCGGTTTGTTAAAAGCTCAGATTGTCAATGTGCAGAGGACCTTATAGTATTAGAATGTTTATTAATGACTGATGTATACAGGAAGTTAAAATATTAGAATATTTACTAAAAGCTGTGATTATAATTTGTAGAGAGGATCTTGCAGTAATAGAATGTTTATTAATAGCTGTGGTTGTAATGTATAGAGGACATTGCAGTATTTGGATGCTTATCAATGACTGATGTATAGAGGACTTTAAAGTAATAGAATGTTTATTCATAGCTGTGGTTGTAATGTTTGGAGGCTAAAGCGCACTGTACAGTAGATGACGTTTTTGGTATTTCTCAGCGCGCGGATTTTATCTTTTAACAAATTAAATAAAAGATTAAAATCACGCGTTCTATTAGCCACTACACATGAGAGATCCAAAAATTGGTCGGAAACTACAGTACCCGAGCCGACAACAAATCTAGCACGCCAGATGCTGCCAGATTTGTTGGCGTTCACTGCACGCTAGCCAATAAATTAGGATTATTCAAATATATATACTGAAGTTTGCAGCTCATGTTTTTATGTTTTTCTGCTTACTCAACAGGTGTCACCTTATTTACAGGTTAGTAAAAATGGCGACCTATATACGCTGTTTTCTTTTGTTCCTCAAAAGGTATGGAACGTTTTTGTATTCATGTTTTATCCTTTGCAAAATCTTTATCAGTCAAACAAGAAAATGTATAAACGAAATTGATTATCACATGAAGCTTACAAACACTTTCATGACAAATATTTATACATCTCTCACCTCAGTTAAACTGAAGCTCTGTTGGTGTTGTTTCTTGTAGGCCTTATACTTTTCATACGGTTTTGGGGCGTTTGTGAGCCCACTAATAGCAGAACCTTTTCTCAGCGGCCAGCCCCACCCCGATATCGGTCTGCCAGCTAAAAGATCGAGCTTACAGATCCATGAAGGAGGTACTAAACACGGACTGGTTCACAAACCCACTGTAAAACTTCCTACATCAGCTGAGACAGGAGTGGAATTTGAAAAGAGTGAAGTACAGTTTGCCTACTGGATTATTGCCATGTCTCACGTAAGCGCACATTCAGAATTTCGTTAGCAGCTCCTGACGTCATTTTACAACTCATAAATGTGTTTTATAGATTTAGCGCTAGTTCTGATTTTAACTGCTAAGCGCCAGAAACAATTAATGAAAATGTGCGTTTAATATATGAGTTTTATATTGTGATTGTAAACTCAATCTGCAGACAGTACTGTTTCGTCCTTTGTTAACTCAACAGTGCAACACTGAGGAAATGTTGAAACTGAATTTCTGTATTGTAGTGAAACTTGTTGTCGCGAAGACAACAGAAGTATATCACAGCCCCAAAATCAGATGTGCTCAACAGAACATCTGAAATACCAAAACCTATGCATACGCTGCCAGGGTACCAAAGAAGTGGCAGCAATGGACAGCTGTTTTGCTCCCATTAGTGCTCACCAGTTTTAATCATCGCCAGTTTTGGTTTTTGTTTCCTTTCTCGCAGATCCCTGTTGTGTTGGGTCTTGCGTATCTTGTCATATCTGACAAATGGGAGCAACACAAGCGAAAGAAAGCATTCGAAAAAGAGGAGCAGCTCGCGAGAGAACAAAGCGGGCAACACTCAAGTGGCTTAGGTTTGATAATGTTTTCTTAAAGATCAATCATTCGATGCTGTTGTTGGTGGGTAGAGCAGAATAATATGGCAAAAATAAGGTGACAACAGTTATTCGATCACAAGACTGAATAGGGAAATATTATGAACTTTCTGAAATAACCCTAAAAAGTATTCAGGAGGGGAAGGGGAAAATGGCGCTGTTTGGACTCACTTTAGCTTTTTGGACCTCAATTTTTAATTTACAGTTTGATCAATTATCAAAGCCTCTTCAACAACTGTAGCCAGATAAGGGGCGTCATCCTTAACGCTATTTGGATGACGTCAGCTTTTGAAATGCATGTAGAAACAATTTTTAAAATAGGGTTTGCTTTCAAAGTTTGCATTTTTAGCTAAAATTGTGCATTTGTTTGAAGTTTGTATTGATTGATGTTGTCATACCAGCACTAATTAACTCTTAGGTTACTATTTTCAGGCAAATTAATAAATAAATAATCATTAACAATGCAAATTTGCAGTTCTGAACCGTTTTGACATTCTTGCTTCCCCATACGTCCCTTACTCATGGTGTCACTCCACAGGAGGCCAATACTATGAATGAGTATTGTTGATGTATGGCATCAAGCAAATTTATAAGACTTTGTATGGGAATTTCGAGTTTCACCATTATCACTGTAAATAATGAAATAAAGGAACTGTG
>JANRMR010248795.1:0-16243 GCA_025434825.1 Bergia sp. 'catenularis'
GATGAACATGCCAGCGCCCCTAACCGCGAGGGCATACAATAAGAATGCACTTGTGATTGGCAAAAAAGTGAAAAAAAATGCCATGGAAAGTATGTCAAGAGCTGGAAAAAAATTAAGTGGTGGAGCAAGAGTGCCAGTAAAATGTGGTGTCTCCTGTGATGGTACGTGGCAAAAAAAAGGATTTTCCTCTTTGAATGGTTGTGTGACAGACATCTCAATGGAAACTGGAAAAGTTCTGGATGTGGAAATTTCAGTCACGTGACCAACCACCGTACACAACTCGCAGAATTATGTTTTGATCGAAATCAAATGTCTCGTACATAAAAACTACAAAAGATAAAAATTTTATTTTTATATTTTCTTTTTGTAAATTTATTAAGTAACTATTTCTGAAAGGATGGTCTGCATACCTCAAAACGCGGCGGAAATAGACGATCGAGCGCGAAGCACAGTTTGTCAATAATACCTTCCATGAGCGTCGCCGCCATATTGGCCATTGGTGCTCTCAAGTCCCTTGTACTTGGGGCCTTTTCAACGGCCGTTGAAAACCCTTTTTTAGAAGGGACATCGGGAAAAGGTTCCTTGGATACCGCTGATCATTTTGTGGGGCGATAGGAAGATGGAGTCTGAATGGAAGCTTGCGAAATTTCGGTAAGTAAAATATATTTTCAATTTTCGCTTATTTTCTTTTTAATTTATTTACTATATCGCCCGCAGATATTTTATTTAGCATTCGTACTTCTCATCCATCGTAAACAAAGTTGATTTTAGGCCACCGAAGCGCTAATATTTGTTAGTTTTGTTATGATGTTCGAAGCGAACTGGAAGCATGGCGACAGGCGATCGCCCATGCCTTTCGGTGTTGTTTCATGTTGATTATTTAATCATTGTGTATAAATGTAACTTTATTTTAAACTATCCCTTCTCTTTTTTTACAGGAATCTGCTAAAAACCCAAATAATGGACAAATATATGAAATTGTAAAAAGGCAGAGAAAATACCAGAGGCGTGCAACAGTTTATCGAGTCTTTCAAAGCTACTTTCCCCCATGTTCAACTACCAGTGACAACGAACTTTCTTTCCCTGTACACTAAGGCAGATCGAGTCTACAAAAAAGCTGTTCAATTAAACCAGAGCAAGAAAAAAGTTCTGACAGAATTTCTTGAGAAAGAATTTGTAATACCAAAACAGGAAAGCAATAATCAAAGAGTTCTGGCATAAGCAAAGAGCTCTGAACAAGGTAAACGACGTCATCAAGATAGTTCTTAAGAAACTTGCAGGTTTCAAAGTTGAAAGACTGCCAAGCACAGATCTAAAGACGAAGCTGTTAGCTGAAGCAAGAGAACTGGCACATGCCCATGTTGCCGAAGAAATGCAGAGCAGAGGAGAAAGTGGCAACTGTCTCCACAGAGATGGCACAACCAAGTACCATCGCCATTATCAGACCTTTCAAGTTACTACAAGCTCAGGAAATACTTTTTCTTTTGGACTGCAAGAAATGGCTGGCCAAGATGCAGGTGCACTCCTACAGACCTACTCTGCAGTGGATGAAATAACCAGTGCTATTACGTCAGATGATGAGGATAAAGAAAGAGTATTTGCTGAGCTTGTTACCTCCATCTTCTCAACGATGTCCAATCAATGCACTGTAAATCCATGCTTCAATGAGCAGCTGAGGCAGTTGAGAGAAAAGCTATTGCCAATTTGTATAGAAAATTGGTCTAATTTAAGTAAGAGCAGCCAAGATGAGCTAAAAAGCATGTGCAATTTTTTTTGTAAATTACATCTTTTAGCCAATTTTGCCACAGAATCAGATAAGATATTGAAAATGCTTGAGGATGTTGTCTATGATGAGAAGTCTAAACCTAAACATGTATTTAGTACCAATGAATCTGGAGCCATAAGACTTAGAAGAACTGCATGTAATGCCTTGCACACATGAGGATCAGATGAAGCTGGAGCCCTTTCTGCATGATGACGGTCGTAAACTTGAGCTGATGTTATGCATTGGTAACCGCCTGAATGTCCAGTTTTACAATGGAGGGGCCATTTACTACCACAGAGATGACATCAAGGCATTTCTAGAAAGATGGCCTGCCCCAAACAACCTGCTGAAAGCAGTAAAGGAAGATATGGAGAGTCGAGTGCATTTGACAGAGCTTCGAGCCCTCGGCATAATTGATAAATTGGTCACCGGTCCCTTCTGGCAAGTCGTTAACCAGGTAGATAATATCCTCCAGCTCAACACATCACTTTGTAAAATCAAAGAATGCTTTGAAAAGTGGTGTGTTGATGCAACTGAATTGATAGAAGGCAAACCGCTTTTCAGTAAGGAGGATGTGCCAGTCTACAGAGATGCCATATTTGATGCATTGTTTGATCCCACGGGAGATCCAGACTTCGACACCCTCACTCAGCAAGCCCTGGAGCTACTCATGCATGGCCTACTACTCATTTTAGAAAGGCAAGCACAAGACCAGCTACCGGGAGGCAAGTACTGGAACCCGTTGGAGACTGACAAGACCATTGCAAGCAATGTACCTTCTACAAACATGGCATCTGAAAGGGACTTTGCCCAGCTGGATTTATTGATCTGAACCAAGCCAAATGCTACCACCCTGTCACTAGAAGCCCTCATAATGTGGCAAAATAACAAAACATCAAAGTGGCTGAACGAAAAGAGTGACGAGGAGAAGAAAAAACTGATGGAAAGTGCCAGAAAAGGGGCAGCTGATGCAAAGAAGCGATTTAGTGAAAGAAGAGAAGCCCTGAAACAGCAAAAACTGCAGAAACTCAAAGAAAAACAGAAAGCAAAAGAAGAGGCTGCTCAAAAGTCCCAGCAACAGAAAGTAAAAGCCCTCCAAAACTTGAAAAAAATCGGATCCCTCTGTACCACTGTTGAAGAAGTTGACCAAGAAGTTCAAAATATCACAGATGAAAAGAACAAGAGAGAGGCGGTTCTAGCCCAGATCAACGTCCACAAAGTTGCGTTGCAATCAAAAGGCAAGAAGTACTTACTCAATCAGACACAAACACTACACGGCCAAAAAATCGTGTTTAACTAACCTACTTTAATCTGTCATCTGAAAGAAATCATCACACAAAATCCTGGACTGTCTCTAGACAATGATCAGCCTACTGAATCAACCTCTGGAACTGTGGCTGTCTCTACTGTAAGAACTTTTAAGGTTTTGGAAACCAGGAGTATCCTCCAACAAAAAGTTGCAGAATCGAAGAAAAAAATCACTGTTAAGCAACAGAAAAATGTCCTTCCCTCACTTCTTCAAGATCCAGACCAGCCAGTTGGAAGGCGAGTGTCTCACAAGGTTACTGAGGAGAACTCTGATGTTATATTCTGGTGTGAAGGGACTGTGCTGGAGGTAGTGAAAGCCAATCAAAGAAATCCATGCAAGACTGTTTATTTAATTCATTATGACATTGAGGAGGAGAATTTGAACTGGAAATTTCCTTTGTTGGAAGATATGCAAAAAGGAGATCTTATTTTATCGAAAACTCCTGAAGCCTTTAGATCTAAATAATATTTAAAGATATTTATCAATAATCAATTGATTTATTAGCACATTTATTTATTGAACATGATTATTTATTGTAGATAGAATATTTATTGTATATATAGAATATTAACTATTATCAAATTCAATCATTTAATATATATATATATATTTATATATTTAATAATCATTTTATTTATAAACACATAATATATTTAGTGTACATAATTTAGCATAATATTTATTGTATATAGTTTATATATTGTATATAGATATAGATAATTCTATATTTCAAATTTAGTCCTTATTCACAGTACCTATTTTTTAAAATATACGTCGTGCAGCTTGTACCGTCAAACCTCAATTATCCAGACCTTGATTATCCAGACTTTTCTAATTTTATCCACACTTTTTCTCAGGTCCCAATTAAAATATACTTTAATTATTTTATTTCACATTTTCAATTATCCAGACTTTTGCTTGTACAGACAATTTTTAATCTGGCCCAAAGTAATCCAGATAATTGAGGTTTGACTTTTTGTATTTCAAAATTTCTTGCACTTGCTCATCTTGGCTGCATTAATATTGATATTTTGTTCCATTTATCTAACTAATATATTAGCACAGAATATAAAATATTTATCTGTAATTAATATTGTATTTATTCATAGTGTAAAAATTACTATTTATCAAATATTTATTATACATTGTAGTTTGTTATTTCAAGCACACATTTAGCTTAGTTATGCTAGATTAATTGTGCAGTTAACCTGATGTCAATGCAATCAAGGAAGCAGCCACAATGAATATAGCTTCCAAGATAGTTTTTTAGTTTGTATGTAGCTTAAAAGTACAGTGCTTCAACTATCTTAGTATCACATTTGAACTGGCTATCAATATCACAGGAGCTCTTCTAGCATCATCTTGTGCTGAGGTCAGAGTGATTTTTTGATTGCTTTTCTATTGACTGGTATTACATTTTCTGAGCAAGGAACTCTGTCAGTCTTTGCTTGTTCTGGTTTAATCAGATACTTTTTCTGTGCACTTGGTTTGCTTTAGTGTACAAGGGAGAGTAGTCACTGATAGTTGAATAGAAGGGAAGGTAGCTTTGAAAGACTCGATGAACTGTTGCACCCCACTGGTATTTTCTCGTTAAAGCCTTTTTACAATTTCATGGTTTCCCTTCAAGGCTTGACCAGGGATACGGTCCCAATGATCATACATAAAGTAGTATGTAGTGATTAAAGCAAATAAAATATATAATATATAATAAAATAGCTACTGTCATTAAATCAACTTTTACAGTCAACTTGAAGTGTGCATTCAAACATTGACGGTAAATGATGGAATTTAAACAACATATTTTGACTTTCCAAAAATCTTTTTCCTTGTTGTCATGGAAACGTGGTATCTTGGCAACAAGTTATTGAGTCTAATGATAGACATTTTAGGCAGTTAACTTTGTCTCCAGCTGACAGTGCTGGCCTTTTTAAAAAGTATTTGCATATTTGGTGTTTTAATGCACACATATGCAAACATTAGTGAGAGTAGAATTTCCTTTTTAGATTTATTTCTTTACAAAAATTCAGCATTTAGCACACTACAGTTTTCCACATTCCAGAAGCCCCTTAACAAGTATTTGTATATACCTTTCGAGTCTTTCCATCCAGCGAGCAATAAGAGAGCCTTTATTAAGGGCGAGCTTATGCGTTATGCCAGAAATAGCTCTACAGCTAAAGCGTTTTGTGACACGCGCGAGTTCTGGAAACATTTGAGAGTTCGCGGATATCCTGTAAGGTTTTTACTTCCTTTGTTTAGGAAGATCAAGTACTTTAACCGCAGGAAGTGGCTTGTTAGGAGAAGCAAACCTGGTGCCACAAACAGGCCAGTCGTTTTCAAATCGACTTATAATTGTAGTCATGCTAATATCAAGAGGGTCATTCAAAAGTATTTGTCTGACCTGAACACTATTGTAAGTTATAAATCCACTGCTACTCTAGCTCACTTATCTAAATAAGTATTTTGGGGGGCTTATGGTTAGCGCTAACCATAAGCCCCCAACATATTTCAAATAACAAAACGTCCTTTCCATACAGCTATTTCAGAACTACCGTCATTTCCTGTGGTTTTGTATCCACACACGTACTTCATATTAGAACCTGGATATAAACCGCTGCATTCTATTATTTTGTAAACTCCCTGAAGAAGTCTGTTGTATACAGACGAAAAGCGTCGAAGAATAAAAGTTTACAAAATCACAGCCCATGCGCTGCTCACTGGTTCTTGTTTAAAAAATTTTTTTAAATTGTTTTAAAAAATTGTCGATGTTCACTAAACACCCACGAGATAAGTTCACACGAGTTCAACGACTATCGTGCTGCCTCACCTTCTTGTACCTTTCAATGTTGACAACTGTCATGCTATACAGAGAGGGTCCTGTCATAGACACTCAAGTAAAAACATTGGCCCGATAAAGCTCACTACCACGGAAATATTTATCAGCATCGCAAGTACCTTTATTGTCACTTTAGTAAATATCTTGGACAGCAGCTTCGGTTTGTTTGCAGAAATACAACCCGTGGCTGAGTAATCCACAGTACATAATGGGATTGCTATCGGTGAATTGAGGGCCAAGTGTCTCACTTTGCAACGTTCTGCCGTATTGGGAATGACTGTATTCCAAAAATCCATTGTTAGAATGTAGTAAACAATGGGAAGTACATTAAGTCTAGACTCATGGAAAACTGACACTAAAGACAAAGAGACCTGACAGAAATAGGAAATAAGAAAATTCAAGAGCAGGAATAAATGAAAATAGTCATGGAGAAAGGTACGTCAAACTTGACCTTACTAAGGAAAGTGTGAGTGGGTACAAATAATTTGATGACATTGACAATCTATTCTGAATTGGATAGACGATGTTTCAGTGTAACACTGCATATTGTGCATTCATAGGACTTGGAGGACTTAACCGAGACCATCGTTGCTGTTTTGAAAAATATGGTTGATAACGTAGCGAGTTTTTGAAACGAAAAAGTGATATACGTTCATTAAATTTTTTGTACATAGTGATACATGTGAAAACAACATTTTTTATTATACTTTTGTAATTGTAGCAGAGTTATTATGAAAAATCAAAGACTACACACTGTATATTTACATCAGTGTGATTCTTTCAAAACAAACAAGTCAAAGGAAAAATGATTTACAGTGAAAAAAATATTGTACGAAGTGATTATAAATGAAAACATTTCAATTTTAATTTTTTACCAGTTGCAGCAGAGTTATGGAAAAATAAACGATTGTTCAGTCGAAATTTACATATTTCTGCAAAGAAAATCAAAGCATGTGTTACACTCAAAATGCATGCTGAATATGCACCAAATGTCTCACACCAGGCGGCTTGTAGAAATGCAAGTAAAAGTTAGGTATTTATATTAGGTAGTTATATTTGTACGTAATAGTCCAATCCGCATTCGCAGAACCGGATATACCAGAAGAGCAGCGTTTTCTAGTGCCGTGTTAAGCGAGCTCCTACCCAGAACACGTGCGTCATGTATACTGTCCGGGTATCCACTGGAAACACTGAGTGCGTCCTGAAGATGAGGGATGCTGCAAAAGGTGTGATATTCACCAGATTTCTCTACCGCAGAGCTTTGAAGAGCTTAGTAGAAGAGCACATTTGATTGTCGATGTTCACTAAACACCCACGTGAGAAGTTCACACGAGTTCAATGACTATCGTGCTGCCTCACCTTCTTGTACCTTTCAATGTTGACAAATGCCACGCTCTACAGAGAGGGTTCTGTCATAGACACTCAAGTAACGATTAGCCCAATAAAGCTCACTACCACGGAAATATTTGTCAGCATCGCAAGTACCTTTTTTTCCCTATTCAAACAGAATGTGCACTGTAAAAGAAAAACTCCAGTAGTAGGAATATGAGAGTTCTAGCGCAATTTCAATTTTAATTTTTTTTTTTGCGCTAGAATATCTTTTTAATTCTAATATAATACGTAACTATAACCCAAATTTGAAAAATTGATTTTAAGAAATAGAACTCATTTAATAAAGTATGGATCACCAAACAGTGGAAGAATTGAAATACCTCGCCAAAGAGCGAGGCATAAAGGGTTATTACCGAATACGTAAAGCTGAACTTATCGAAGCTTTGGTTAATACACAGCAGCAAGGCCATAATCCAGTTAATCTAATGGACGAACCGGTTCCTGAGTTAAATGTACCCATTCTTAAAGAGAAAACGATTAGTAATATTTGCTCACACGGACGCCAGAGGGCGCAATGTAAACAATGTGGTGGAGAAGGAATCTGTTCTCATAACCGGTTGAAAACAAGATTTAGAGACTGTGGTGGGAAAGGAATTTGTGAACATGGTAGACATAAGTTTTTTGTAAAGATTGTAAAGGTTCTCACATTTGTGAACATGACAGCCAAAAATTTCAATGTAAAGATTGTAAAGGCTCTCAAATATATGAACACAGCAGACACATATGTTTGTAAAGACTGGTGGGAAAGGAATCTGAAGCCACAATAAGCTAAAAATATTATGTAAAAATTGTCGAAGCATACGAGAGACAAAAGTATCTTTGCAAAGATTGGTATTGGTGTAAAAAAGAATGTAAAAAATTATAGTAAAAACGTGATTACAAAAAGGCACCTGTCACATCCCTTTTCACACTCAGATATCGATCGAAAAAAGGAAGCAATCGATAACAAGTACCTGCTAGTCTTTTGTTATCGAAATAGATACCAAGCAAATCCACCTGCGGCTATTGTCAACACCACAAGATTAATTTCGTGAGAAGTACTCAAAGAAGAAGGAGCCTTTGTTTTTACGACTTCCGTTTCTTTTGTGTCAACTTTCGTGTCAACTTTTGCCTGAGGGTGTTTAGTTTCAACCACGTGGGATAACTTAACTTTACTCTTTCCCATATTGTGTTTAATTCCAACCGGCTTTATTACCATGTTTGCATTTGAATTAACGTCTAATTTCATAGTTGGACTAGCACGTTTTAGTTTATTGTTATAGTCAACTGTGCTCTCTGTTTTAATTAACATTCTTGAAGGCATCAGCCAAGTCCCAGGAGATATGGCTAAATCTAATTTAACTTTGATTTCTTGAACGGCGAGTCGAAACCTCTGTACAGACTTAATTCTATGGATTAGCTGTAATAACTAGTTTAATTAGTATAATTACTTGCTTTCTAATTAGCTGTTATTATATGAATTTCAATTACAATTGAAAACTGCATTTAAATAAAAACAAGCCAAGCTAACAAAAGAGTCAATACATTTTTATGTTATGTATCTACTACATTATAATAGTCAGCTGTTGTCTTGACTTCTATTTTCTGGACTTTCCCTATCTGCAAAAAGGATTGTTGTTTTTCTGATGACAGTTTTACTGTAAATTTCTGGTACTTCCTTTTTTGGCCATTATTTTTGTTTGCGAGTGTTCGAGATAACGGTAGATCGGTGTTACCATCTATTTTCCATTTCATTTTCACTACATGTTTTCAAAATAGTCTTGGAATTGCGTATGGGACAAGAGTTTATTTTGAAATGCTTTTTCATTGGATTTTGGTCACTGACTATTTTCGTACTGTAATTACTGCATGAAATAACGTTTTTGATTGTTTAATTTTATAAATATTCATCATGAAGGTATTTCAAAGTTATTGAGTAATCAGTAGCGTTTTTAAACCTTGAAATGAGTAATTGAGATTTTATGAGTTCTACGAGTACCATTATATTTACATTTTAAAATAACCTGAGGTTAGCTCGTGTGTGATTTCTTACACCTCAACAGAATTAGAGCAAGGTTATTTGCAAGGCAAATTACAAAAGCAGTATATTGAGGCTTCAACGTTAACTACGCCAATAATCAATACACGCCACGAGAATATTCACACCGCCAGCGACAGCCAACGAAATCATTCGCACATGCTAATGACAGAAGACTGTAGAGCCAGGCATTGAGGAATGGTATACCAGTATTCAACAAACTCTCTCCCTACTTTCGCTCAGCATTTACAGCCTGATCTTCTTAATGCAGTACAACTATTACACGGGATTTTGTCGAAATTTCAAAATCCGCAATAAAGATTTTAAAAAATGTGGATACACAATTCAACTCTAATCTTAGTAATTCTTTTTTAAAAAAATAGTACGCTGCACTTCTACAAGAAAAACACAAAAGAATATAGTTGAAGAAGATATTCGACAATCTATCTTCAGGCACAGTGGTTATCTGAGATTTAGTTAATGGATTAGATCTTGAAATCTCTCCAAATGGCATTTTTGCAATGTCTGCAGTATTTGCATTAATTTCCAAACAGGGCAAATAAAGCAGAGGTAATGAAATTTATTTAGTTGTAGCTATACAGTGAGGCCCTTGGCTGTCTCATCATGTTCGGACAGTCGTTACAGCTTTTGTTCTGTACAGCTGGATGAGCAGAGAGGAGGTTTATTTGCTAAAATATAAATTGGTGTTCAGAACTGAAGAAACTAAGCTTGGAGTTTCTGTAGTTAGAGCATTGGAAAAACTTAAAAGCCGCTCAGAGGACCTTTCACATGAGCGGGAGGCTTCAGAAAGGAGTGTCAAACTGGGGAAAGATATGGTATTTTAAGCGATGGCAAATAAATGGGGCAGTTTACCATTGTAAAAGCTACAAAAGAGTAACAGCAGGAAATAACTGCATGGTTAACTTCTCTTGGAAAAATGATTCGAAGTGCTGAATATGGACCAAATTAGCAAAGTTAACTTGAGGACTATAGCTTGCTTTATGGCTCTGTGCTATAACCTAAAGAAAGAGTGCCCAAAGAAAGTCAAAAACACTATTGTATGTCCTCAGCATGAGGTGCTGAAGGTTAATGAGCCGCTTCCACTTCCAAATTGAGTCCTTACCATTTTAAACAAGGCAGCATCTTTTTGTAAGGTGTGACAAAATCATCCTAAAGACAGCCCAGTAGCAAAACTGAAATGTCAGTATACATGTAGATTGAAGAATTTACTGTTGATGTTTTATGAGATGTAATATGTAATAGCTTTCATTAAGATCTGCCCAAGAAAACGTGCATATTTGTTAATGGAATAAAGCTTTGAAGAGCGAATGATTGTAGATTGTTGTGTCAGTGCATCATTATAACGTGACGATTTGGTGTCTATTCTGTCCAAACTTGAATCATTGAGAAATTTAAACAAAACGATAATACAATTATAAACAGGGCGTCTTTCCTCAATGACAGATATGGACTTTGGAAGGAAAAGAAGGAAGTGGTTATTAAATGAATCGGAATATAAAACGCGATGACTCTTTTGTAGGTTTGGTAGCAGGCAGTTTATTAATGCAATTTTAGCCTAAATTTGTTTTTCATACAAGCTTCTCGACAAAAAACACCACAACAAATTGTCACAAAGTTGTGTAAGAACATCGTAAAAGTTCTCAGAAAGACTGACGATGTACATCCGTTAGATAAGCAAAGGAAGAAGTGAAATACCATCAGAAGAATAACTTTTATGAGGCTAAGTAGCAAAACCCGATTGCCCTGATACAAACAAAGATACTGGCACAGCACACTGCCCTGAAGGAACAACATAACAACTGGGAGAAAGATAACTACCTCAACCATGGGCCAATTTCAAGCGATGTAAAGCAAGACAAGAACCATTATTCCATTTACAAGAAATAAATTCTGTAAGAGCTAATTTGTAGGGAGTGTGTTTGTGGAGTCCGACAGCAAGCACATTTTGAACGATTTTGGTACGCAAGGTTTGAAATATTGAATCGTTATGAATGACATTGCTAGATATGTACAAACTATTTCCATTTGTAATATAGGATTTTGCCTTCGCATCAAACATACAAGTATGCACAACTATTTTGTACTAAAGCTATATACATATTATAAATTATGAAAAGCCATGGTGTATATAGTGAAAATGGACGTGAATCAAAGAAATTGTTGATAATATATTTTTTGGCCTTTTTGAATGTATTTGCTGTTCAGTTTTTAACAGTGGCCCATTTTACTAGAGGTACATGGTGCAGAACACCCCTCCGATAACAGCGACAACATCAGTGAGTATGACTATTGGCACAATTCAAACATTGCGTTCAACTATTGTTCACGGTTGCTGTCTAACTTCCAGTTCCTGCCGCCGATTGTGAAAGATGTTCTTCTGCAGAAATGGGTAAACCAAAACTGAACTAAGAATCGCATGAAAACAAAAAACTCTGGATGAACTAATGAGAAAGAAACATTTCCTACAGAGTTTTTTTGCACAAGTCCGAAATGCGATTTCTTCCCATTCTGTCACGTATTCGACATGAACTCGAACGAATTACCGTTCTCTGAAACGTGAGAATTTCTTTGAGTTTTTCAACCGCAAATCCATTATCAGTCTTCTTTCAACTTGAATTTATTACTGAAATGGCAAACGAAGTCTGTTCCCACAAGTGGCTGTCATTGATGACCTGATGACCACAGAGAGACTGGCAAATCCCCATTCATTGTATAGTAATATCTCATTTATTCATCTTATCTCAGATACAATCACGACGAAATTCAAAAATAAAGATACACATACACTTACACAAGTGTTTTCAGTTCCATCACTCTCTGCTTGTGTATAATATCAATACCACAGATAATTACAACGTAATTAGCTGTAATTGCTACTTCCAAAAATAAAAAAAAATCACTAAAAAATATATAATTCAAGTGTTCGCAAAAGACCGGTACAGGAAAACTCACATATTTCATCTCACTCAAAATTCAACTGCATTAAATATAAAGAAACCAATTTCAGTTAATCAAATATTCTTCAAGAAGATTAATGGTTGAATGGCTCAGGAGGAAACATAATGGGAAACAATGAGAAACTTGTCAATCTTACCACACCGCAACAAGTGAAGGGATGTACAGAAGAAGCTTCGCGGAAAAACATGTTAGGCTCTTGCACAAATTCTCCTGTCAGAGACAAGTATTCTCAAAATTGGGATCGCATTAATTAAGATAAAAACAATTACTATACACTGTTGTAAATAATGAATCAAATAAAGTAAAAACAGTAGTAATAGAAAATAGAAAAGATCGATGGCAGGCACCCGCAGTGATCGTTTGAACGACAGAATGTTTTAACAATGTCCGTCGATAAATAACTACTAATCAACATTTATCCATACATTTCATATGCAATACTTACTTGGAGGAGTACGTATAAAACTTGCGTAAAAAAATTCAAACCAAACAAAACCACATTGCAAGACTCATTCTCTGTGCCACATTATAAAGGAAAAATACGGGAAGTGCCTTGTCATTATTAAATCTGTTTGATATGTTAATTGTAAAAATATCTACCAACCTCAAGCCCTAAATTTCGTCCATCTTTGGCATAGGAAACATCTTTCTAATATATTTGATAACTATTTTCAATATGCCAGAGACGTCCATTCTTATAATATTAGGTATACATCTCAAAATACTTTATTTGAATTAAAAGACAGCAAGAGGTCAACCATTTTTTATGAAAATCAAACTGCATGGTATAAACTCTAGATAAATATCAAGCTCTGCTCCCAGGTAAGTGCGGGTTGAGTATTATGATCCGCTCAAGTAGCTTTGTTTTTGAAAAAGTAAAGTATTTTAATGCAGTGGAAAAAGAACACCTTCAATTTTTAACTGATGAAGGACTGTCTATTAACACTTTGATAACAGAGGGACGAGTACAGATAAGAAAGCACGTGAGGGAGAAACGGCCCGCAGGTCCACCATCTGTTAGTCCTTTGGCTGCTTGCAGTAAGCATCGCAAGGCAGATCCCCAACGTTTTAATGTAGACAGTCACGGACAGGAAGATGAAAGTCCACCAAACTCGAGTCCCATGGCTGCTGGCATTAAACGTCAACCGACTGACCAGAAGTTGTTAGTGCATCATCTGGCACTTTCCCATGTACAGATGATGTCAAAGTACGGGGAGAGAGAGAAGAACCCATAACGTCTATCTGCTGGAGACCGTCAAAAAAGCAAGGCAAGCAGGGCGCACATTCAACCCAGAGAAATGTTCTGCGTCAAGAAACGAGATATAGAATACTTCGACTGAGTCATCACTCCACAAGGTGTTAAAACACGTCCATAACCTTGGAACAACAGCAAATTGACAGAGAACACCAAACTTCGCATCTACCAGGCCTGTGTCCAAAGCTCCCCCCTCTACAGCAGCGAGACATGAACTACCTACACTAGCCAAGAGGCTCATCAGCTTCCATCTATGGTGTCTCAGGCGAATATTACACATCCATTGGCAGGACAGGGTAACCAACACTGAAGTACTTGAGCGTACAGGCATTCCCAACATGTTTGCCATCCTCAGCAAAAGGTGCCTAAGATGGCTGGGCCACGTCCATCGTATGGATCCAGGTCACATTCCAAAGAACCTGTTGTATGGCAGAAGGTTCCAGGCCAACTGGACATCCTCGTCTTCGATTCAAAGACCTTTGTAAGCACGATTTGAGGCTGTGCGACATCGACGTAAACAACTGGGAAAGCTACGCGAGCAACCGAGCAAAGTGGAGATCAATGGTGAGAAATGGAGCCCAGAGAGCAGAACAGTTGAGATGTGCTCAAATGGCAGAAAAGAAAGCACGGCGCAAGAAAGGGGCAGCATCTAACCAACCAGAATCAGTCTATAAATGTAACATCTGTAGGAGGGACTGCTATTTGAGAATTGGCCTCCAAAGCCACTCTCGAAAGTGCCAAAACAGTTAATAGACATTTAGTGCTACACCATCGTCTTTCGAGACGGACGGATGCCAATGAGGATTAAGCAAGCACGTAAGCAAGGGACTACCTATCCACAAAACTGGCTCTGGATGCCACGTTTCTGGATTTTGGCTGGAAATGCAACCACCATGTCAGCTTCAAGAAAAACAAGGGTACATTTTTAAGCTCTTGAAGGGAGAAGTAAATATATTCTATGGTGCTGTAATCAAGACTGCTGGAAAGCTCATTGTCATTCCAGCAGAAGAGCTGAACAGCGGATGGAGGCAAGGAACAGTGGTCTATACCATTTCACATAATTTTGTTACTTACCTGGATGTTGAATTAGACAACTATCGTGCTTCACTCTCCAACCCCGAAAATGACCATGATGATGATGATGAAGATGCAGATGCTGACGAAGATGATGAAATAAATGAAGAAAGTGAATCTGAAAAATAACTGTCCTACTATGATATTCAGCTGCAAATTATGACAGCCGAGGCAAAGATGCATCAGGAACACTGCTGGACAACATGTTACATCGTATGCCCAACTTGCTGGGCAACAAAAACAATCATGTGAGAATGCAATACTTATATCAGTGGCACAACACAGATGCATGGCAAATCTGTTGGCTATAAATGACAATGAAGTGCTACCAAAAAAATAAAAAAATACCAAAAAAAGTTTAAGTCGTATTAAAAACTACAAAACAAATGCTTCGATTGTCAAGTGAAGTCCTACCAAACCATGTTTCAGTTGGAGAGTGAAGTATTATCAACCATTTTCCAGATGTCAGTGAAGTGTTACCCAACTAAATTCCAGTTATCAGTGAAAGTGTTACCGAATCATGATCCAGTTGATAGGGAGGTGTTACCCAACCATGTTTCAGTGGACAGTGAAGTCTTACCCAACCATGTTCTAGTTGACAGTGAAGTGATACCCAACCATGTTTCAGTGGACAGTGAGGTGTTAGCTAACCATGTTCCAGTTGACAGTGAAGTGTTACCCAACCCTGTTCCAGTTGACAGTGAGTTGTTACCCAGCCATGATCCAGTTGATAGGGAGGTGTTACCCAACCATGTTTCAGTGGACAGTGAAGTGTTACCCAAACATGTTCTAGTTGTCAGTGAAGTGATGCCCAACCATGTTCAAGTTGACAGTGAGGTGTTACCCAACCATGATCCAGTTAATAGGGAGATGTTACCCAACCATGTTTCAGTGGACAGTGAAGTGTTAGCTAACCATGTTCCAGCTGTCAGTGAAGTGTTACCCAACTATGTTCCAGTTGACAGTGCGTTGTTACCCAGCCATGATCCAGTTGATAGGGAGGTGTTACTCAACCATTTTCCAGTTGCCAGTGAAGTGTTACCCAACCATGTTCCAGTTGACAGTGAAGTGATACCCAACCATGTTCCAGTTGACAATGAAGTGATACCAAAGCATGTTCCAGTTGTCAGTGAAGTGATACCAAAGCATGTTCCAGTTGACAGTGAAGTGATACCCAACCATGTTCAAGTTGTCAGTGAAGTTTTACCCAACCATGTTTCAATGGACAGTGAGGTGTTAGCTAACCATGTTCCAGTTGTCAGTGAAGTTTTACCCAACCATGTTTCAATGGACAGTGAGGTGTTAGCTAACCATGTTCCAGTTGTCAGTGAAGTGTTACCCAACCATGTTTCAATGGACAGTGAGGTGTTAGCTAACAATGTTCCAGTTGTCAGTAAAGTGTTACCCAACCATGTTCCAGTTGACAGTGAAGTGTTACCCAGCCATGTTTCAGTTGTCAGTGAAGTGTTACCCAATCATGTTCAAGTTGTCAGTGAAGTGTCACCCAACCATTATTCAGTGGACAATGAGGTGTTACCAAACCATGTTCCAGTGGACAGTGAGGTGTTAGCGTGGTAAGTCCTTGGTGGCAAGTCCTTGAATACAAGGTAAATAAGTGT
>JANRMR010248906.1:4021-16242 GCA_025434825.1 Bergia sp. 'catenularis'
ATTAATAGGACAAGAATAGTACTCAAAGTGTATTAATAGGACAAGAATAGTACTCAAAGTGTATTAATAGGACAAGAATAGTACTCAAAGTGTATTAATAGGACAAGAATAGTACCCAAAGTGTATTAATAGGACAAGAATAGTACCCAAAGTGTATTAATAGGACAAGACTAGTACTCAAAGTGTATTAATAGGACAAGACTAGTACTCAAAGTGTATTAATAGGACAAGACTAGTACTCAAAGTGTATTAATAGAACAAAAACCTTCTTAACAAAAGGAAGTGTCACTAACCAAAGCATTTTGACGCTGTAGTGAACCCTGAAGATAACTTTATAGTCGAAATCTTTGGTTTTTAAACACATTTTTAAACTTTTTTTAAGCCTAAACCTTGTTTTACGTAATGACTTTCTTAATAATTTATCCTACCAACTAACACTATATTCGTTCCAGCAATCATAAATGTAAGCCATCCGTACAATCTTGGCAACATTTATAATTAAGGCATAATTATACTGGAATTTTGTAATTCTAACGTCTGTGTGAGTGGAGGGTGTAGTTTGTATGGGTGGTGTTTATATGGGTGGTGTTTGTATGGGCGGTGTTTGTATGGGTGATGTTTGTATGGTTAGTGTTCATATGGGTTGTGTTTGTATGGGTGGTGTTTGTATGGGCGGTGTTTGTATAGGTGGTGTTTTTATGGGTGGTGCTTGTATGGGTGGTGTTTATATGGGTGGTGCTTGTATGGGTGGTGTTTGTATGGGTGGTGTTTACATGGGTGGTGTTTGTATGGGTAGTGTTTGTATGGGTGATGTTTGTATGGGTGGTGTTTATATGGGTGATGTTTATATGGGTGATGTTTGTATGGGTGGTGTTTATATGGCGGTGTTTGCATGGATGGTGTTTATATCGGTAGTGTTTGTATGGGTGGTGTTTGTATGGGTGGTGCTTGTATAAGTGGTATTTGTATGGAGGTGTTTGTATGGGTGGTGTTTATATGGGTGGTGCTTGTATGGGTGGTGTTTATATGGGGGTGTTTGTATGGGTGGTTGTATTGGTGGTAGTGTTTCGTTGGCGGTGATGTTTCGTTGGCGGAGTGTTTTGGTGTTGGTGTTTGTTGTTTTTGTTATGGTGGTGGTGATGTTAATGTTAATATTTGCGTTTGTGGTGTTATTGTTGTGTTTTACGAGCAAGTGGTTGGGGAGTTTGTGTTTTTATTTAGATAAATGTGCTGTAGCTTGTGGGAGAGGGTGATGTTGAAGAAATTTTAGCTCTTAAGTGTTTAGGTGTTTTAACTTACTTTTAATTTTAGTTGTTATTCAGTTGCTGTGCTCACTTAGTGGGTGGCTCTGCCTAAAATGTTCTGGGATTTACTGGAGCCGAAACCAATTGTAGAACTGCACAAAGGAAAAGGGGAAGACCCAAAACTACCTGGAGAAAGACTGTCGAGACTGAACTAAGAGAGATGGGTTTGTCATGGGGGGGAGGCGCGGGTGATAGCAAAGGGCAAGACTCGGTGGAGGAAAGACATTGTTGCGGACCCATGCCCCACTGGGGTCCTAAAGGAATGAGAGAGACACACTTTAGGAGTCCTACTGTTAACACAATTGCTGTGTTTGCATTTTTTTAAGCAGCACTTTGTTGTCTTCTGTACAACTTAAGTTTGGACCCCACTCAATACTTCAACGGTTCTTTTTCGGAGATTTTTTTGGTTGTTTTACAAAAGGCTTCTAGTAGCTAATAGTTATTAGTATGTTCGTTTAATTTGAATTTTCCACCTCTGTTTGATTTTTCCAAATTAATTCTGAAAGTTGAAAAAATTATCCGATTTTCACCCTAAATAAGTCATTTTAACTTTCAAAGTATTGCAGGAACCGACGCCCTCTGTACACAAGAAACACGTTTTTATTGAAATCTTTTACGTTATCGGTTACCTTGAAACACAACGGACGGAAGTCTGGATTTGGTTTATAGTTGAATTTTTGCAAAAACATTTGTAAAACGTTGTTTTCTGAAAGTGACGTCAGTGTTTTCGTAATCATGAACACCACCTTGCAAGTACTTGGCAATACCTAGTTTAAAGTTTTATTTTAGCGAGCCAGATCTAAGGAGAAACAAACAACACATTTTGAAAATCACGTGGCGAGGGTCCAATTTATTAATAACCTTCTTTATTGTTTTGGGTTTATTTGTTTTCATTTTGAATCCTGTAGCCTTAGTTACACCTTCGGAGCAAGGCTGTATTCATTTCAGTTTTCTTTTCAAAATACAGAAATCTTATAAGGTAGAGAGCAACTTAAGAACAATTTGAATACGAAACGCCCAAAAAGTTAAGAACAATGGACCTCAACCAACGGTTATTCTCTGCACCATAGTTGATAGAACTAACTGGTTGTGAAGCTCAACAAACTTCAAAAGGAGTGTACAAAGCTTCTTTGTTTTATGTTGAGCAAACCGTGACCCTGCACATTGTTTTGTTTTACGTGTGAACCCAATTGTTTCTACTGGTTAGTGGTTCATATGCATTTCAATCCTTTTGTGTTTTGTGCAGGGTCAAGGCTAACAAACAAAAAAAAATTGATAACAAAAACATATAACCAAGAAACTGGCCCAACTTCATAACCAGTTCATTCTATTAACTATGTCTGCACGCAATGCTTAAAGTTAGCAACCTTCGGGAACCTCATACGAAAGATTGGCGGACACACTCTTCAGCGAATGATCATGAACGACCACGTACCGACACATCTCCATTCCGGATTGGAAAGCAGCTTCAAGCTGTGCGTATGTAGCTAGGGTTGCACCCACTATTGTACACGCTTTTCGAGCTTCATGATAGTTCAACTTGTATCTTCCTCCAACTCTTACATGAAACACTCCAGCAAATGAAGTTGATTTCTCAATAAAGGAAAAATCTGTAGGTAGACAAAGCCTTTATTTGTTAATAAAAGTTTCATCATCATTGACGCGGAGGAAGCATGACTAGTACTTTTTCTAGCCCTATCTGAACATTTTTGCAAGTTTTTGTTATGATGGGATACGAATAAAGATTAAAGCTGCTTTACTCTTGTTACCATGGCAACGAAGGTGATTGTTTTGCGACTTCTTTACAGTGAGTGTTTTTTTATTAGAAATTTTAGTATTGAGAGATTTTTCCTTAAGTTTTCAAATTTTCCACTGGAACAGTTGAGAAGTTTCCGCTGCTATATATCAGTGGAGCAAACGTTCTTTTGGAACGTAAATTTGACGGCATACATAATCCATCATACCGAAAAAAGATGACGGCTGTACAATTGACCACAATGCTTTGCGAACCTAATGCAGCGAATAAATGCACATGGAAGGCCATTGTTTTAAGAAACTTGTCCACGCACTAACAACATTGTATATGCTAGGTTTGAAGATTTCAGATCCTTTCTGTACGTTTTTATGAGTTTTTTAAGTTTTTTCGCGCGCTAGGAGTTATGGGTAAATCTCCGTAAATGTACCAGTCGCAATCTTTTTTGTTACGGTCAGTTGTCAAGGTTTGACCTTAAAGATAAATTAATAAAGCAAATCTCACATCGCCACCTCAGTGAAAAGGCAAAATATGGAAAGAAAAACGTCAAGAGAAACGGAACGATGATACACGTCATCATATTACATTTTCAAATGATTACAATTCTGATGATTGTTTTTTGTTATCTAAAACAATACGACGATTATGTTGGTAGCAGAAAGAAAGAAAATTACGGAAAGGGAAGGCTGTACGTTTTGTCCCATGGACTGTGAGAGGTAAAAAGAAACCCCAGTTGGGATTTGGTTCAGGTTCAGATTTAAGGATCGCTACCCAGTCCACCCCCATATTTATCCAAAAGTGCTGTCCGTACTTCGGGACCCAAACTACATCGAGACTAAGCCAATGACTTGGTGAGCTTGAGGAAAACTGATCCATTTTATATAACATTGTTTCCAGGTTGTTTGAAAAGCCGTCTCGATAAATGTTCTGAGGGGCTTTGCTTCTATTCGTTTCCTTAGTCTTTACCTTACTTTTAGAAACTGTATTGAATATGAAATAAATTTGAATGCAAAGGACCACACGATGAAATGAAAATTATTCCACGACTCGATGTTGGATCTCTGAATTACGTTAGAGATGCATGTGATAGACGTCACTCGTGGCTTATAAACAATTTTGGATGCAGGGCTATTACAACAACATCACTTTCAGGGCAAATTTAATGGCAATATTTCGACTAGCAAATATGAATTATATATGTATTGAAAAATGGGTAAATAGGGGTGGTAGAGATAGAGGGATTGTGGAGAAAACTGAGACTGAAACAGCGATGTAAGTGAAAGATAAAGAATAAGAAGAAAAACTAACCAAACTAGATCGATTTTCCTTCAGAAAATTAATGTTCATAGAACCCAAGGTTTCGTTTGCTGTTAGTCGCTATACTTTGGATATATGTGGAGACACCTGCCTGGCGTTACCTTCCAAACCCTTTGACGTGGACTTAACAATCTGTATGGACGTTTAAATTAATCCTGGACCAGTTCATTGGATGTCAGCAAGACTTTTGAAAAACTATAACAACTTCAAACTTCATGCTTGAGAACACTCATTACAAACAAGTTTAGTTATTCAAGAAATGAATTATTCTCCCTTAAGGCCCGTATACACTAGCAATGTTTGATGCAATTTTTAATAATCATATTGCTTTATTTCCAAATTCGCAGTTTAAACTGAATTATTTTGGAATTATATAAAAAACAATAAAAGTGAAATTACATGAATAAGACATTGACTAAGAAAATTACAAATATACCATTCTAAGGAAATTCTATAAATGCAATTCCGATATAATTCTATATATTCCACTGCAGTTTTTCTTGTCGCAAGTTGCATCAAGTTTCGAAAATTTTCGAAAAATTGCAATTTTTTGCAGTCAAATTCACTAAAATTGCAGGTGAATTTACACGCACTATTTTAAGTTGCGAAGCAAGCGTGAGCAAAATTACGATGTAAATCGCGACAAAAATTGCATCAAATATTGGTAAACGGGCCTTATCACTTAAAGAGTTTGGAAGTCTTCGTGTTCGAGGGACAAGAAGCGGAAGACTAGTTCGTCCGAGTAAAGCAAGACAACAATTCCATTTCAGTAACTGTGCGCCCAAGTAGGAATTGCAAATCATCAACTATACACAAGATCACAAGCGATCTAGAGTTCGAATATTAAAGCATATCAACTTCCAGTCTTTTCAACCTACTGCATGAATATAAGTAATAGATCATTAGCTAAAGTGAACACTTTTCCATCCCTCCCTCGCTGCCGAACTAAAAAGTAACAGCTACAATATCTGCTTCATTTTGAAAACTTAGCTCAACAACAAAATTGCTACACATCTCGTTTGTCCTGCCGGCTTTTGTATGCTTAGGAAGGACAGACAGGACGGATTAGGCTGCGGAGTCTCCATAGTGTACACTGGAGATCGGAAACTTGAATGCTTAATTAGCAGGAACAACATGTTCCAACAGTTTTGATATTTTTTTTTTAACAAATCCCAACTCTACTTACTATACGTGGCAATCTATCATCCTCCAGATCCAGTTTATAGCGAAGAGGATTGTCTCGCCACTTTCTGCGAATATGTATAGTATTAAAGGACCCGAATTCTAAGATCATCATTGGTGGTGACGTAAATGAGTCATTGTTCCAAAGGTTAAACAGCAAACAAGGAACAGTAACATCCGGGACATATTTATTACTAATACCCCTTATTTGTGGGACAAGACTAAGGTTATCAAGAGATCAATTATGACTGAAAATCAAATAGTGCTTGCGATTCCTAGGACTTAATATAAGGCCAGGTGTAGCACCACGTACTCCAGGGTCGTGAGAGATCAAAACAAAATCTAAATGGTTTCCCCTTACTAAAAGAGCATGATTGGCAGGGGGTTTTCTCCATGGAGGACAGCGAGCTGAAGTGTAACAACTTATCCAGCACTCTGTTGCACATGTTTAATTAGAATTTTCCTTTAGTTTCCGTTCGTACATCATCGAGGAACCCTCCATTTATTTCACCTCATGAAGTTCAGAAACTGAAAGTTGCTAAAAAGAACAGGCCACTTCCTGTAGGTCTCCTAGACATAATTCATGGTCTAAATTCTAATCAGAGATAATCGGGCAGTTAGACTATAGTTAGACAGGCATAACAAGGGCTCCCGCGAATGGTGGGCTAGCATGAATTCCATACCGGAAGGAATACCCAGTCTCAATCAATTAGTGCAATCAATTAGTGCCGTTGTCATCAATGAGTATTTCTGCATCATAACCACCGATTCAGAGTACCAACCACCTGAGACTGTTCATATTCGTGAAAAAACCAGAGTCCCTGAACTGTCAACACAAGCAGTTACTCAGTTCCTCACATGAAAGGACTGCTTGTGGTCCGTATTAGCTACCTCACCGGCTCTTCTGTGATTATGACTATAAAGGTAAAGGTAAAGATAAAGCGACTTTCTTTAACGAGGGTAACACGTGACAGTAATACAACTGATAAACTTGTGGCCCTCGGTGCGCACTTTACTCCCCTCCCTCTGTCAGTGATCCGTTTTACGGGTATTTAAAGCTACAGCTACACGGATCAGAGGAAAGTCGAAGCAGAAGTTGGAGTCACTGAGAATCGAACTGGAGATCTCCACCTCCGAAGGCCGCGCACTAACCAACTAAGCTACGCCTGCGACCTTGCTCCAGTTATTACTGAAGTCTTAAATAGCTCTCTACGCCCACACAAGGTTCCTTCCATTTGCAAATATGCCAACATCGAGCCTTTACCAAAGGAGTTCGCCAGTGACCTCCAGTAATCAGTTAAGGTCCATATCTCCAACTCTTATTATCATGTGCGTGTTCGAATGTTCAGTTTATAACTATGAATTGGTCAATACATGTAATAATGATATTGGTCCAGATCAACTCTATTGTGAAGGCCATAACTCTAGTATGGCCTTAGTCAAATGTCAGTGTTAACATACCTGGCTCAAATGTTTAGATAGTGATGCAGATTTTGTAAGAAAGTTTTCCTTCAATTTTAGTAAGGCATTTGACACTGTGCCACAATATATTCTCTGCGCCAAATTAAAACGGGTTAACAACAATTCTTACATAGTAGTTAATTGGATTATTAGCATTTTAGATAACAGAAAGCAGAGGGTTATAGTTGATAGTGCCACTACCAAGTACTTGTCTATCAATAGGGGCGTATCGCAAGGAAACGTTCTCGGTCCAATCATTTTCTCGATTTTTTTATAAATGATATTAAGGCTCCAAATCCCAACAACTTGTTGGTTAAATTTGCTGATGATATAACTCTCAATGCGCCTGTTTATGATCATAGTGTAAGTTCTGAAGCTGAACTTCAAATTCAGTCATTCATCAAATGGTATGAGGAAAATCGAATGAAATTCAATTTGAAGTAAGCATGGGAGTTGCTTCTCAGAGGGAGAACTACAAGGACACAGTCCGATCCTCTGAAAAAAATTATCGCAAAGAGAAACTAAAATTACTGGGAGTTACCCTGGAAAATCCGACCAACTGGGACACGCATTTTGAATATTTGCTTAATAAAGCTAGAAGCCGCCCATATTTTTGTAGGGTTGTGAATATTATAAGTGCTCTATTAATAGCTCAAATCTGCTCTTTCAGTGTCTAATTTTTACCTATTTCTGCTTTTGCAATTGAAGTCTGGGGAAGTACTTTTTATAGTAAATATTTAAGTAGAATCGATAAAATTTTTGCTACAACATTTAAGTCTGCCTAATACTCCAGACAACCTAATATTAATGAGCTAAACATAACAGAGATATGAAGATGTGGCATAAAATAACTACTATAGAGTACGAGTAGTCCCTTGAATCCGTCGAGCCGCAGAAAAGAAGGCGCGCAGAGACTGGGGCGAGAAAAAGTCTTCTCTCTTGCAAGAGAAGAGACAGAAAGACTTTAACCCCAATTTTCTCTCTCGTCTCCCCAGTGCTCTCGCACCGGCAGGTCCGCTATCGATATCTTGCGCGATGTATTTTCGTCTCGAAAAACTCAAGGGTAACAATAGGGACAACTCGTAGTCTATAACTACTAGGGACACATCTCTGAAAGAGCTTTAAGCACCACAAAGAACTAGGCAACTGCGAAACAGGCTACACAATTTCATTTTACCCAAAGTAAAAACTAGCCGTTTAAAGTCAGTTTAATCAACAGATGCCTTTTTGATATGTAATGTTTTAAAATACTTTATATTGATCTTTTAGTTGTTATTATTGCTTCAATAATATTATCTTTTATAAATCTTGTAAATAGGGCTCGTTTGTTAGCTCTTTTGTTTTCAATAAAGGCCTTTACTATTATTATTATTATTATTATTATTATTATTATTATTATTATTATTATTATTATTATTATTATTGAATGAAGACAGCTCTGTAAGCAAAACAGGCCCATGGATGGCCTAGTAAAGTCATTGGGCGCCATAGGTTATGTGAAAATGTTATCCTCTTGTGTTTTGAAGAAAAACTTTAATGTTATAAAGATCAATAAAGATAGTGCACCTGTAACTCTGTTTGTCTGTCTGTCCGTCCATCCGTTCGTCTGTAAGTAAGACCGTTCCTCTATACGTGTCTGTCTGTCTGACTGTAAATCTGTCTATCTGCCTGTCAGTCTATCTTTTTGTCTGTTTGTCTGTCTGTCCGTCCATCTGTTTGTTCGTATCTCCGCCTGTCTGTCTGTCTGTCTGGCCGCCTGTTTGTTCGTATGTACGTCCGTCCGTCCGTCATGTATCTGTCTGTCCGTCTCTCTGTTCGTTCGTATGTCCGTCCGTTCGTCCGTCGGTCCGTCCGTCCGTCCGATCGTCTGTTTGCTTGTATGTCCATCCCCTTCCAAGTGTCTGTTAGTCTGTCCATTTTCTCTTCAGAAAAACAGTAATTCGTAGAAACTTTCTGACCAGCTGTACTTTTTCCTTATTTTTCCTATAATGCAAGAACTGATTTAAGGTGCCGTCACAAATACCACAATTTTCGCTCAACAGACACAATCCTAACTCACCGAAACTGCACAAGGGGCCGATGTACGGCAAAACTCGGATCTCTCGGGGTGGACAATTGCAGCTAACAGTAGACGCATTACAAACACCGCCGTTTTTGCACGCCAGATACTTACACACCCAATCAAAAGCCATGTCCTGCAAGATGAAGGCAATTTTGAGACACAAATAAGTGCAAGAGCTGCTAACAATACACCTATTTTCGAAGATCCGTTTGTCCTTAAATTCTGGTTTCTTTGTAGGGACGTCGCGACCTGGTTTGTCCCCAAAAGTTGGCTTTTTACGTGTGAATGTCGTTAGCCTTGTTGAAGCATAACCAATCTGTGTTCAGGAAAGGGCTCAGACGAGGTCTGACTAAAAAAGAGGTGGCTTTTTTGAGAACTATTTTTGATCACAAGCTCAGTCCAGTCCCCACTCTACCTGTAGCTATGCGCAAACGTGCATGTCGTAACACACCACGAATTGGGCTTGGATTGTTATTCAGAATTGTTTCAAGCGATAGCTGTACGTACATGAGAAGTCAAATCGAAAGATAGAGCGACTAACATCCGCACTTTTATGAGGTATGTCGCCCGCATGTTTTCCGTGTACTGAAAATTTGGATTATTTCAGCTCAAATTCCTTGATCGATATTAACGAATATCACCTAATTAATGTATTTTATGTTTTTTTGCTGCCAGTATGGTGTTATACTAATTACTTAAAAAACGGTGGAAGATATGTTTAAGTATTTTCAACAGGTTTTCAAACACGGCTGCAGTGCCTGTACTGTCACTTTAATTTTAGTCACTGTCGTAGTTCAAAATATAACAGACATTGCACTGTCCCTGAAATTTCAAATTCCAGTAACGTATACTACAGAAACAGTGCATTTGCAATTTTTTAACAGCAAGCGAGTTTGTGACCGTGCTAAAATTATTCATGTATCTGACAATTTTGTTATTTTTGATTTGTTCAGTCAGTTAACTGCTACAGGGGCCATATTTTGCTTCTTCATAAACAGATAAATAGTAAATGAAATTTTCATAAAAATGATAATAGTTTATAGTTTAGTACAAGAAAGCGAATCTATACTATAAATGTAGTACAAAATAAAATGCGTACAACATCTGAAGCTGACAATACAGACTATATTGTCTACTTCCATTTGCGTGACATTTGCTATTTTGTTAAAAATAGCCTCTCTGCAAGCATCTCGCAACGGGTGGGTTTTGAATTAACCAAGCTAGATTTTTTATATTTTATAACACTGTAAATATACTGTCTTTCAGTGCAAAATTTATTATTAAATTCAATATACCGGGGCCTCATTTTTGCATTTGAAGTAATCCAGTTAAAATGTTTTTGTCAAAGCGCTGAAAGTAGCGAACTTCGGGAGTAACAAAATTCATTTTAAAATGCTTTTATTTCTGATTGTTTTAAATTTTCGAGTTCACGAAGTGTTAAACTGATCAAATGGAAAAGCTCATAATGATACGATAGAGCACTTTGCGTTGCGAGTGTGTTAAATTTGTGTAATTTCAGGGCGAATTTTAGTGGCGTCTGACCTGGATACGGAGTTTCACGTTTTGCCAAATTTATTGAAAACGAAATTTCTTTGGAAAGTTTTATTCTGATTTTCGATAATAGTTCACCAAAGAGGTTTTCTGGACAAAATATGAAGAAATCCAAAAATCCAATTTTGTCCGCGAAATCTCGATATTTACAGTCGGCCTCTCTTTTAAAAAAAACTCTTTCGTTAGGGGGGGGGGGGTTAAAAAAACCCAGCATATCAAAATTGTACCCCCTATGAAAATCCCATAAAAAAATTTACCTCCCCATCCACAGCCCAATTCTAAAAAATGACTCCCCCCCCCCTCCCCTCCTGAAGACAACCCACAATTTTGAAAATTTCCTAAAAGACCCTGGGAACGAGTTTTGTGAAACACCGCCAACCTTTGACTAGAGACACCAGGCCTGGCGAGACACTAAAGGAATCCAACTCCAAACTTCAAAACGTTGCCACCGTTAAAATTGACTCATTGTATCGACCTCAAGTTTTCAAAGAATACTTTTGATGACGAATCTGAATGTCGATAAACATATTTACCGATCGGTAGTTTTGATTTTAGTATTGTGATGACGCCACATTTCTGTAGACTCTGTTTGTCTGAAGCATGAAGATGCCAACTACGTGGGTACTTGACTTTTTAGGTTCAAGTGTTTTCCCCCTATGTTGATAATAAGCAACCGAACAGAGCGTCGTGCAATTTGGGAAAATTCACGTGTGTTTTGTCAGTCCTTGCCTAAAGGTACGGGCAATCAAAATCAATTTTAACAAAACACGCGTGATTATTTCCCAGATTTCACGCCGTTCAATCCAATTACTCATACATATCCTTTAGTTTGTTTTCGAAATTCGGTGCTCATTTTCTAACCATAAGAACAAAGCATTGTTTTGCAGACTTGCTGAAAAAGTAACTCCAAACCAAATTGAAAAGGGCCACACAACACCACGCGTACACCTTTTAGGGGTACGAGCGATGCTGTCGCGAGCTACTGAGAGCATGCTTCTAAATGTAGTCTTCAAATAATCGTCATTAGTCACGTGGTAATACGAAGATGTACTCTTTTAGGATTATCTTCTCTTGCTCTAACTGATAGAAATCTCAATAAAATTGGAAGTTTTTAACCCTACTCAGACTGATAGGGGGGGGGGAGGGGCTTAAAGTGCCCGCGCCAACTTTCAATCTTTGTAGCGAAAGAAACATTTCATGTACAAGACAAGGATTTCGTGACTTTTCCTAAAATTTATCGAAGAATATTTTAGTGTGTCAAACTTGTGGTCATTAATTACCCCGTTTCCATAGCAACCCATTTTAAAATGACAGACCATTATTTTTTTTTTCTTCTATTTTCAGTATTTTATGGATTTTGCTTTTTTCAATTCATCCCAACATATTTTCAATCATTGTACGCCAATTGGGACACTTTTTGACGCCATCAAAAAATCCAAAATGGTTGCCAGACAATTTCAAGATGGCGGATTTATGACGTCATATGACCTCATAGCTGACAAAACAATATATCATTAAATTAGTTTTCACTTAAAGTTTTACCATGGCAAATTTAGTTTTAATACCTTTAATAGTTTTGGAGTTATAGGCC
>JANRMR010249017.1:1385-13489 GCA_025434825.1 Bergia sp. 'catenularis'
AAGGGGAGGCACAAACGGAAAAAAATTACAGTGATCGGACTTACAACTTCAGCACCGCAGAGATACGGTACACGCCATGACACGGTACATACAGATACACGGTACACGCAAGGGAAGGACATACAGATACACGGTACACGCAAGGAAGTACATTACCTGGAAAATGCTCGCTCCGTACGGTGTTCTCCACGCATTCAGCAGATTGTCTTTTCCCGTCGTGATGAACCATTTCCCTGAATAAGCGAACTTGAGAGACAACACGCAACTCTCGTGCAGATGAAGTTGATACTTGTCTGGTTTGACTTGGTGAAGAACTTCGACATTACTATTTTCCATTCTATGAACGAACAGAAACGTTTTCTCAGCAATTCTATAGTGCTTACAGGTTGTGTGTCAGCCTATCTACGCACTTATCTTTCTATACTGGTGTCTGTCGACTAGCTGTCAAAATGTCTGTCTACTGACTTACCTACATGTCTCCTTCTGTCTGGCTGTGTTTGTATGTATGTATGTTCGTCATCAATCTTTAGTTGCTCTGTATCGCAAGTTACCACCCATGCAACAGTTATCCACAGCACGTGATCGTCTAAGCTAGCTATCCAGAGCACGTGATGATCCAAGCTAGTTATCCACAACACGTGTTCATCCATGATAGTTTTACCCGGTACGTCATCATGCATAATATGGTACTCCCCAGCACGTGTTCATCCAAGAGCAAGTTATGCACAGCACGTGATCATTCATACCACAGTCATCCTCAGCACGTGTTCATCCAAGCTAGTTATCCACAGCTCGTGATCATCCATGAAACAGTTAAGCCCAGCACGTGATCATCCATACTAGTCATCCTCAGCACGTGTTCATCCAAGCTAGTTATCCACAGCACGTGATCAACAGCCCTTAGTTAACCTACAATACGTGATCACCGACCACACAGGCCTATAGTTAACCTCAAGTACATGATCACCTGCAGCTAACGAACAAGTGGCCACCTAACTCACAGTTTATGAATAACACGTGATCACCTACCCTATCACCAGTGAACAACACGTGTTCATCTACCCTACAGTTAATGAACAACACACTATCATCTACCCTACAGTTACTTAAAAACACGTGACCACCTTCCTTACATTTAATGAACAGCACGTAATCATCTACCCTACATTCAATGAACAATACGTGTTCATCTACCCAACAGTTAATGAACAACACACTATCATTTACCCTACAGTTACTTAGAAATACGTGACCACCTACCCCCCAGTTACTTAAAAACACGTTCCTTACATTTAATGAACAGCACGTCATCTACTCTGCATTCAATGAACAACACGTGATCACCTACCCTACAGCTAGCCAATCGCCGGACGGACAGTAGCCCAATGAAAAGATCTGAGAAGTGAAGTCGTGTTGTTGGAGCTGTCTTCCTTCTCGAAGGTCCCAAGATCGAACTGTGTTATCGAGACCACCTACAGTGGATAAAACGGTGTTTTAATGGACAGAAATTTTTAATCACCTGGTATTTTCTAACTTTCTATCTTCGTTCGACTTGAAGACTGACTGAATGACTGTATATCCATTCCATTAGTTACTGTCTGTCTGCTGTATTGCTGTGTACCTGCCTATCTACTAAAAACAAAGGAAGTCATGGAGATAAGATTGTTGAAAATAATAAAAACAATAACAATTATAATAACATCAATAATAATAATGATAATAACAATAACAACAATAATAATAATAATAATAATAATAATAACTCACTGTATTCAAAACAGGGTTAACAAGATTTACTTTACGCAATTTCCATCTAAGGGTCGACCTTAAACGTACCTAATTTATTTACAATTACACTAAGATTTTAATCTACGCAAATATTAAGGTATTATTCGAGAATTTGGGCAGAACTGTTCAAGTTTTATCGGCTTTTAATCTAGGTTAGACTGCATCAGAGTAGCATGAAACTCTGGTTGGAAGTGTCGTCTAACTTTTACAATGTAAAAAATCTTCAGCAAATCAAAATGAATCTGTAACGGTTAACGAAACGGCGAGATTTAACGCATGGATTTGCACACTCGCTTCATTTTATTATTTTCGGCGGTAAACTGAACATTCTCGAAATTATCATATATCAACTACTATAACTAAACTTAACTCTGAACATTTAACTCATTTTTTCCCAAATTGCACTCGATCGCTATGATTACATAAGCGAAACTCGTTTCGTCTCTTTACCTGTCCATAACTTGGTTCCATCGGGTGAAATATCGATACAGCTAGCGCCATCTGTGTGTCCCTGGAACTGTCGTACCAACGTTTGATTATGGAGATCCCACACAGCAATATTTCCATCGCTACAACAGCTGAAGCAAACCTTAGAATCGGGGCTTATCGCTAGAGCGTAACACGCAGGCGCGTTAGATGTCAACTCGGCCTTTATTCTCGGTGTTGATGATGCCAAGTCCCAGATCGTTAAAGTGCTGGCCTCACCACCAACGATTAACGTTCGACCATCGGGGAGAAGTCGGCATGATCTTATGTAGTTATCTCGCTAAACAGGAAAAAAATAAAAATCAGAATTGAATTCAATCGTAAAATCGGAATCATAATGAAAATATGTGTGTGGAAGTTTTTGAGTACCAAATATTTAATCATCCTTCTGCATCCAGTTCTAGAACCAAGCTCTGCTATTTGTCCCTCGCCAAGATATTTCATGATAATTGTTTTATTAATATTAAAATAATACTAACAATAAATTCAATACTTTCATTGCGCAAATTCCATAATAAATAGTTTAAATGAGCTTATTTAGAAAGTAGTCTTCCAATAATATTTTTAAAACTTGAAACTATATTTAACTTCATATATATCCAAAGTTGTCCAAGTATATTTTCGTTGCATTATAAAAAGGTTTTCTCGTACACTGTGCTTTCGTACAAATAAAGCCATTTAGATGAGGTATTTAACAATCTTGAACAAATGATGAACTGAAACTGCGTGTTACATGTACATGTTGAAAACTAGTTGTAATTATTGTCCAAAATAAGAAACTCGAGTAACTGTCACTCTTACAATTTTCTATCTTTAAACTTGATTGTCCAAATGTATACTTTTCAAAGCAAGAACTTGCGTTCGTCTTCTGCTTTGATACTGAGCCACAGTTCCTTTCGATCTTGGCATCTTCACAAATGCACCAGGACAACCTTTTTTGAAATACCAATCATCATCATCACGCGATCGCAATCCAGATAGAATTCACCAAACAACGCCAGGAATTTTTATCGCTCATGAGATTTGGGAGGTCCTCAGTTTCTTGCTGGGTGTCGGGGGGGGGGGGGTTCTACCTCTGTTTGGACACGGTATTCTCCAGCAGATAACATCTGATAAGACTTGGTCCTTGGCACGGAGGCAATGGTCGGCGAAGCGTGCTCTTCGCTTGGCAAAAATGGTAGAAATAGGTGGAATGTCACCATAGATCTCTGCTTTAGTAAAGTGTTCCCGCCAGGAGATGTTTTGCACTCTCATGAGAAGCCGAGTGTAGGTACCATCGAGTCGATCCTGTAGCTCTTTCTTCTTAGTCCAGGTGTCAGTTCCGTATAAGAGAATACCCTCTACACTAGCTCTGAAGGAGGTCAGTTTAGTATACGTGGAGATGCTGGAATTCCTGATGCGATGCAGTTTATTGTTAGCATTCCATGCTTAAATACCAATACATTACTAATAGTAGTGTTCTTGTCGTATTAGTTGATGACACGGTCAGCTTTGGGCATCGAACATTCAAAAACGTATTCTCAAACGTATGTATAACTTTCCAGGGTTTTCTCACCAAAAAATAATGATTCCTTTGCGAGTTAGAAGACGTAGTTCTGAAGCCATTTTATTAATCAATAAACAATGTAATCAGCCACTCACCAAACACTCCAGTGTCGAAATTGGATTTTTTCCCGTGCTTTGACCGATATCCCAGACTTTAACACAGCCCTGCAAATACAAAAAACGGTTATACTCGATTCTAGGCAGAAAAACATTCTTTTTTTCAGAAGGATTTAGGGGTAACTCTTTAATATGTCTAAACGCTGAGCTAAATAATAATTTTTATGGAGAAAAGTTACACTCCAGACGATTTCTAACATACATCATAAGGAGAGTCAAGTAACTCCTTCAGCCCCAAACATACGTCACACGAACACGATGGGTTTTTAACTCCTTCAGCAACAATCACGACATATGATGTGTTGCTAAATTCTCTCAACCTGTCACCATACTTTCCTTTAAAACAAACCCGTAGAAATAAGCATTTCAACTTGGAGAGTTGGCTGTATGTGATTATTTTTTTAATTCTTAAAACAAGTTAACTTATTTTGTATCGATACTGTAAGGAGAACATAAATGTTGACAAAAAGGTTGGGGCTGAAAGGGTTAAAATATCAAATATATAACAAATATTCCGTAATAAGAGATATAGATTTTTTAAATTTACGTTAAGGTATCAAATACTTCAGTCCGGGTCAGTTTGATGGGATATCGGGCTGACTAAACCGATTTGGGATGATTATTCAGGAAATAACACATTGTAACACCTCAACACAAAGCAGATGTTGGGTAATAAAACCTCAAAAAATTCAGTCTGGCCAGGAAACGGATTCAAGAGAATTGTGGCCTATGTCTAAATAGCAGGTCACAATTAATCAGAGCAAACAGCAAGAAGCTCTCACCCTAACAACAGGTAATGCGCTGAAGAGACAGAGATCAAATCAGGAGGGGGGTGTTGATTATTGGTCAAAAGGGCGGAGGATAAGGATTTGAGTGTCGGGAGGGGTAAAGCGATGTCTTCTTTGAAAGTCGAGGGTAAAATATTCTCACTGCCAAAACTCGGAGTTACAGTTTTGGAAGAAACATCGACTATGCATATCTCGACGACTCAAGTCCCAAGTTTGTTAGTCACAACAGGATACAGTTCAGTTGAAAAAAGCAAAAAAAAAAAGAAGAGGTATTTCCTCTCCCAAGCAAGCCTCAGACCGATTACAATTTATATATTTAACAGCTGCAGGAAAATGGCGGTTAATAGGGAACTGATGATTTGTTGGACACTTATTCAGTTATTGTAAATCTTCATTATTTTCGGCAGTCAACTCTGGGAAGAAAGAATTCCCACAAGATTTGCAAAACAGATGATTTTTTCACGGTTAACGTGCATATCGTTGCCAGAAGTAATTTTGTCAGTATTTGATCGTTCTCAGGATGACTGTTTCTCTTTTCAAATATAGCAGGTTCTTAAAGGATCTCTTCATGTCTCTGCGTATGCTTAAAGGCTTATAGTCGTTACCAAAGTGATTTTGTCAATGTTTCATCGTCCTTGTGACTGTTTCTCTTTTCAAAAATGGTAGGTTTTTAAAGGATCTCTTCATGTCTCTGCCCTAAAATATCTATGAATAGGCACTGTACAGATAACAATCAAGTTTTCAACAGATTAACAAATAGTATGGATGGTCTGTGATTAAGTAGGATTGTAGTTGTTTGTCCTTTTGTCAGCATCATCTTCAATGATGTTCCGGGCCCGGAAACAAAAAGTATTAAATTGGTCTATAAAACGCACTGAAACTTGGAGGAGTGATTTATCAAAGATTGTTTTGATGGATTATGATATTATATTTTAAAATTTCCTCGGAGAAATAAAGAAATAAATGTTTATCTTCTGAAAAAGACAAAATCCGTTGATTCACCCGTGAAAGAAACTCCCTTAAGTAGTCAAGATGAAATTATCTGGAAACTAAATTACTTGCAAAAAATTTCGTATGATTTTAATTTCAGATAAAAATAGCATCCAAAAAATATATAAATTTAAATACTAAAACTTTACTTTTTTCACCATTGTCTTTAAGCCAGTCACACGTCAGGAACAAAATAGGAAGCCGAACGTTTTACATGCATTGTATTTTGGCGAAAAAAACTTTGCGCCGCACGCCATTTTTCCGCGCTTTTTTTTACTAACTTTGCGGTCAAAACAACCAACTGTACTGACCAGACTGATCACGATTTCCCGTGCACGCAAGAAAATAACCCGTTTTGAGTGGGTGATAAAAGTGGCCGAGAATAAACTTCGAAAACAAAGCAACTAACCTTGCCTCCAGTATAGACATGTCTAGAATGGTGGCCGACTGTTACTGCACAGACGACCTCTCCATGATTTAACTGGCTGATTTGTCTCGCATGGCGAGGGATGCTTGGGCCCATGAGGGCATCAGGGGGGAAGGGGACGGGCTGCATTTGTCCATCCCCGCTGACGTGAAAAGAATATGCCGACTTTCCTACGCCAGAGTGACTTGGTAGTAAAGGCGATGCACCCACGTTGCGATGAGAAGGATGTTCAAAACCAACCTAAAATAAATTTTACAAGACGTGTTCAGAATTTTGATTTCTCATATGAAATTGTTATCCCGGAGCTGATGAACTACAGCCAAACCACAAAATCGTGTTTATAATAGAAAAAATTGTCCTTAAAATGCTATTAATCTTATAAAACGATTTAGAGAAGCCGGAAGACAAAGAAACAAGCACCTTTTTTTATTCGAGTGTTTTCCAATTTTGTTTAATACGGTTTATCAAAGTTCCAGCATCCATGTCTTAAAATAGCAAGATCAGGTCGTGAAGGTCACTTTCATCAAAAATAAAAAAAACATATATGTTTTTCTTAGTCTACACTTGGGTCGACAGACTTAACCTATCCCATTTTTCCAACACAAAACGCTGCTCTCCTGAAAGATTTCGTGGGAAATCGCTCAAAAATGCCAACCGTAAGTTGGTTACTAAAGTGAGGAAGTGGTTCGGACTCTCAGCGGGAGAATCGCGGGTTACACTTCTGTCAGAGGCGCCGCTGAAAATTAGATTATCATGGAGAAGGATTATATTAACTGTTTCTATACCCGGGTTAAACCCTGCCAAACTCGAGTGCCCACACTTCCTTGGGGAAATAAAAAAATGTTTGGCCAAGAGTTTGTGATATGCCTGACATCACTTTGAATCTGCAATAACCCAGACGTGATTTGCAAACGGAAATACAGCACGCGACGCACTTGAAAATGAATCAGGTGGTCGGAAATCGTATCTGCGCCTTTTTTCCTTCTTAGATCTATTGCCAAACCACTTTCAACGAAAAAATACACTGCTTACCATTTAGAGCTAATTATCATAGCCAGCAAAAAAACCACAGCAGCTTTCCGCATATGAAGTCAAGCGAGTCAGACATGACACACAAACCACTTTGCCACAAACGAAGGGAGTTCACTCGATGAACCGGAAAATACCCAACGTTCCGGAAATTTTCCGGAGCAAAGAGATTCTTCCACTTCTTCTTTTTATTTTAACGTTCGATTATTATTTGACAACGGAGATCAAGTGCGTGAAAGCAAAACCACGCAGGTAGAGCACTTTGAAAGACTTTCGCAAAGTCATTACAAATAAAAAGAAAATCTAGCAAGAACTATTTACAGAAGTGAAATATTGCAAGCTAACCCTCCCCTAGACTTGTCCAACTTAAACGAATAGTTAGCCTACGTCTGGTATGTTTTATCATTAAATATGATCTCAGGAATAAGAGAAGCCGGTCCATATTTGTTCTAGATGTTTCTGGTAAGGGTGACTGTGCAACGCGCTTACCAGGGGGGCTCGTGCGTAACCAGACATACTATTCACCATCATGGACGTCGAAAAGGAAGTAGGACTTGGGAGTTCCCTAAAACGAAAAGAGAAAGCGTTTCTTATACTCGGGTTAACCAAAGTTCCATTCAAAGCAAGAACAACCTTTTATTACCCCACTTTACGAGTGTAAATACATGTATTGCGAATCGGAAACTTAACATTAAATTTTATGCTTTCACAAAATCAGCATTTTGGGGTAAATATGCGACCGCCAGTTTGTTTTTGAAAGGACAAGTAAATGTTTTTCTGCATGGAAAGACACTGAATTTCGTGTTTTTAAAGTTGGAGAAGACTAAAATCTTAGCGCCAAACGCGCAAAAGTAAATACTGGCAAATGCCAACAAAATAATCAGTTTAAGTCTTTTGTTGCAACATTATTAGAATTCTCAAATTCTAAATTTCCATACGTTGACAATCATTCTACATGGAAATCCATCAGTTGTAAATGCTGTGTACATGTATCTCGAAGCATTTTGTCCACTAACGTCTGTTACATATAACTATTTTAATTTCATCCTTGTTTTATTTTTTTATTTACACGTGAACTACTCAGTAGTACTTTTCCTTTTTATTGGAGCCAAGCTCTATTGTGTTATCATAACTTGCCACAATATTTTTTAATTAAATTAATAGTTTTGTTTATCATAGTGAAAGCTAGTAAAAAATTATTAAATAAACAAATATAAATAAATAAATACGTACATACATACATACATATAAGTAAATAAACAAGAAAACAAACAAACAAATCAATCAATCAACCAATCAATCAAAACCACCTTTGTTTTGATTATGCCCGGGCAGACCTGGGTACGAATCTTTTTGTCCCTCGTGCTAGAATGAACACAATCTTCAATTTTTTCCGACTCTCTTCAAAGTCATGACTTCAGTTAACTCAAAATACGAAAAAAACTGGCTGTCAACAACTTCAAAGGTATATTGAGAGTTTTGACGTATGTTACCTGGGTTGATAATGTAATCGCATTTCAAAAAACTTGAAAATCACATCTTGTTTAAATTACACAATGACGTAGTTTGTAAGAGTTTACTCCACGGATAAAATAAAACTGGATACTAACACCAGATGTTTCTCCAGTGGCACAGGACCTAAACCTTTAAGGGTTAACAATGAACTCACTTACCCTGCAATGCTGTGATTTCCAACAAAAGGGTATGGCCCACTTGGCACTGAAATAGGGTTCCTAACTGCTGGTGATGCTGCCACAAGAAAACCAAAAATAATTACAAGGTTAGTTTAAAGTCGTCGCTTTTCAAGTAAGAAAATGCACGGTGGCAAAGGGAGGGAGTGTAACTACACAGCTGAAAGAAAGCCAAACTATATATTTATTTATTTACTTATTTATTTATTCATTTGATTACACAACTTTGGGGCCAATTACATGATCCCGGTTTGACAGGGCACCCGGTTTGCTGAGATCCTGGCATCTCCAATGAACACAGTATAAACTAAAAGTGAGGTCAAGATTACAGAGAAGCAGACCAGCCTGGCTTACTGGGACGCTGGCAACGCCAAGCTGGGATACCAGCTAACCAAGCCAGGATTTTTCCATGTGATCGCAAGGCAGGCTGACAGGCAGGCTAACTTTGGCAGAAGATTTCTCTTTCGAGCAAGATTACCAACAAGAAACTCGATATTTCGTTTTCTGTTTATCATGTATGGATAAAGCACACTGTGAAGCTTCAAAAGTGTGGAAAACCATGCAACAGAATGCATGAGAAATGTAAGCAAAACTGTTCATCAATGAGTTTGTAACATTGGTGCTATCTTGAAAATAACAATCACTTCTGGCCAAGTACTCGCGGGCTGGTTCGACTCAGGTAAACCCGAACTGAGACACAACCTGGCAAACTGAGCTGTCCTGACTAACCGGGACAGCCTGGCTCATCCAATTGACCCCTTAAGCAAGAAACACCTCTGTCACTTACCGATTGGAGCTTTCACTACTGAAGGTGACGACCTTGTTGGGGGTGGACTTTTTCTTGCTGCTGATGCTGAGTCTGATGATGATGATGGTAACTTATTTTCAGGAAGCTGCAATATAACAGATTATAACTATTCAGTAACAGTGAGGAAGTATTAGCACATTACAGATCTTTAAGTGATATTACAACGGGATACTCAACTGACTAGCAAGTCTGCAAGATACTCTGTTTATCTAATTACTCATTACTTGTTGAAAAGCTATAGAATCATCAAATATTATACGATAAGATTCTTACACAAGAAAAAGGTTAACACAAAAAAATTATTAATTATTGACTCTGTATGATCCATTTAAAGTTTGAGCTTTCAACCCCAACTAGAGTCTTATTCACACCAAATCAATGTACACATCACGTGACTAGTATGTACCGGTAAGTCACGTGACATGTTCTGTCCCTGATATGTGGTAACTGAAAATGCTCTCCATCCTGTTGAGGGTGGGGCAATGTGCTCGAATATAAATGGCTTTGTGCTCTCCCCTCACAAACCATTTGCTGTCTCCATCCAAGATCTCAACCTCATCAAGGTGAACAGAGTGTGAAGGTTCTTCCAAGGTTAATGTGTCGCCAAACCTCCAAGTTGGTGGAGCTTGGTCGTTTGTGTTCTTGGACCCTGAATTTTAGGGATCTTTCCATCTCTCCAAAATAACTTTCGTCACGGTCCCTCCCACTCCCCACACATTTGATTTTGTAGACAATACCACAGATCAGTATCATTAGCACTGGCATTGTAATTAACATTACTAGTTACAAGATATCTAATCACCTTGGGATGTTTTGTTGAAGGTGTCGAAGATGAAGAGGATGGATTACTAGGGGGACTTGCAGCTTCCTTTTTGGGTTTCTTATCACCTACTGGTGGCGAATCTGGACCATTTTCCACAGCCGGAGAGGGTGGATCCTGGGGCAAAGGATATAACATCATATAAACAAGGTATGCTGCAGGGCATTTCTAAACAAATGAATGTCGGGGAGTGACATTTTGACATTTAAAAGTTATTGTTTTAAATAATCATATTGTGAACAAAACTACGATATTAGGATGCATGGAATAGAGAATATTCAACAAAGGAGACATTAACTCTAGTTTATGTTCCAAAGTGGTTTACAACCAATTAACAACAACGACGACAACGTATAATGGAATTTGTCAACCCTTCCACGATGTATTATTTTTAAACAACTGAATTTACAGTAGTTGTACTAGACAGCTGATATACTTTACTTTTTACTGTCTGTGGTACTAGGATTTACAGAAGATCAAAATCACAAAAGTTAGTTTGCAGTACAATCCTTTGATTACATCCTACTGAAACTCAAAATTTGCCTTTCTGTTGTAACATGAGCACAAATGAGATCTATAGCTGTGGTATTCACATTTACTTTCTGTGCAGGGAGCTTCAAAATTAGCATCAGACTGTGCTTTTAGCTGACAAAAAAGCATAAGACTGTGGCTGCTATACTAAAATGTACATACAATCATGTACCTTATCTCACTACTACACCTGCAATGCTTTAAGAATTAATACTGTATATGCGGATGAGCAGAATGAACCTTTGTGCAACTTGATGAGTGCACTATTAAAAATGTGCAATGAAAATTTTGTCCAGTTGACTTCAGCAATTGGCTATTTTCATGATAAGATGATTATATGAAATGTGTGGTACTACGAGGGGTAACACTGATTTAATAAAAATGGTTTTGCAAAATTTCAAAGTACTTGAAATGATTCTGATACTGCTCATGCCTGCATCACTGATAGTGCTTGCAAAAAAGTATGCACTTTTCAAAGCATTCTTTGAAATGTTCACAAAATCATTCCTTACCCCTATGGTACCAGTACAACTATTACTTATAAAGTAAAGCAAAACATAATCATATAATTATGTCCCAGTAAGATCAAGAATATGTTAATTATGCTAACTTGTACATGTATGTATCAAGAGAACTAAAATTAAATCTTAATTTGCATACAAGGTTTCAAACAATGCACACTGCAATCAGCTTTGCAAGAAAGCCTCTTTTTAGTACTGAAGCAAACCAAGTTATCATTATCAAGCATGCAAGTGTTAAGTGGCTGAATCTGACTGCGCAGTACCTCATTTGAAACATCTACTACAAGTTCGCTGTCACTCTTTTCCCCATCACTTTCCTGAAAACCAAAATTAAAAATGTGATCAACTCAAAGTCAGTCAGATTCAGTTGCAAAGAAAGGCAGTTACAGCTTCAGTTAATATTATTAAATAAGACAATTTAGCCTACTTTAATTTATGCCAATTTATGTTGGTCAACACATTATCAGTCAGTTACTGTACATCAATTAAGCAATAAGTAAACATGCATTGCTCTAGAAGAACAGTTAATCACACTTGAATCATTCATTAACCCTTGCAAAATA
>JANRMR010249128.1:0-16238 GCA_025434825.1 Bergia sp. 'catenularis'
ATGCAAATTAGTGACTCTGAACTCTTGTACTTCGCATTGATTAGCCCCAACTGGAGATCTAAATTTGAATATTACCAGTTATATTGACAACGTGATTTTGACAAATATATCTAGGTTTTGTTCATTTGAAGAAATGATATCTTTCAAAGCACTTGCCTTTTAATTGTTTAATAACGCGGTTTATCAAGGCGCTAATTTGTAGCCGTGTAGTTTCCGTAAGATAAACTTGTGACGGTAGACTCAGTGAGTTATTTCTTGCGTGGGAAAAATAAAATTTTGTAATTATCATATGCACGTTTGAATAGCGTATTTATACAATGCAAATGCAAACGCACAGAGGTCTGTTCTTTACAAGATATGTCAGCCAGAATTTCAGTTTCTCTCGCTTTTTAATGTAGTTTTTAACAGCAAACAACAGTTCTTGAGACAAAAAAGAATTAATGTGACTTTAATTTCATGATACTAAGTAACAAAGCTGAACTAAAAAAAACATTTTGCCCGTTCTAGATTTCAAAGGATGCAAAGCAAACCTTTGCAAAAATGGAGGAAAATGCAAAGCTCTGGGTCCGAAAAAGTTCAAATGTGACTGTGAAGGAACTGGCTACACGGGAATCCACTGTGAAACTGGGATCCTGTATCCTCCAGTTTACCCCAGACTGAGAGTTGGCAAAAAGTCAAGGACAGTTACATTTCGAGCACGTCCTTCAAAAGGATTAAAAATTTCTGTCAAATCTTCTCCAAACCTCCAGTTTTTTCCACCTCCGCCTTACGCACTATCAAGTCTTGAAACCCAAACAGCATTTGCAGTGCAAGCAGCCAGCCAGGAAGGAGTTGAGATTGTGTCCTACAAACTCGCGGGCCCAAGCCAAAAATATTATAGTCCTCCTGAAGTAAGTGTTGTCTTTGTTGAGGAGGACGTTTCACGTGAAAACAGTATTTACACCAAACTCAAGCTCCGGCCGGGTGATCTTCCAGTTGGCTGTCACAAAGTTAATGTTAGTATTGAGCCCTTTTCTTGTCCAGTGACGTTTTCCTCAACATCTCCGTGGAGAAATAAAAACGCTGAGAAACCAGCGAGTTCGGGTATTTCACATGTCACGTCAGGGGGTCGGACATCTATTCCATTGTCCCTTGTCGGTGCTGATCTCAGTGACATGAGTAATAATGACAAAAAGATTAGGAAAACCCTTCAGAACATATTCTCAGTCGGTTTACCACAAAATAACACGATTCAAGAACGCACTGCTTGCTTCAATCTGAAATTGCAACCAACAGCGATCTCTGAATTTATTCAGTTGGACGCTTTTCCAACTTCGTTCTTAAAGGCAGTCTCCGCTCGATCACCAGACTGGTTTGCCCTTCATCTAGCTACGAATAACGACGTGTTCCACACTAACAACATTGCTGCGAGTCTCGGTAAGCAGGTGCGGAAATCCCGCGCATGTGCACACCTTCCAGTTCCTTCCCAAAGCATTGCCGTTTACTACACACCGCTGTTTAACTATACTAGCAGCATCGATACTGAGACGGTTTCCATAGCAATGAGCAGGGACATGTGTCTTGCTGTTGATCTTTGCACATCCGCAGTGTACTGGAACATGGGTGAGACCGCTGGACGAATGTTAAAGTTGACCAAGATTGCTAAGAATATGGAAGACGCAGGGTGGGAGCTCGGCATCAAATCAGTTGCTCTTGCTCGCTCTAACTTACTGTCTGCTCCAAAGTTGAGTGGTATTGTGTACCTTGAACATGGAGATGAAGAGCTGAAAGGATTTCAACATAACATGTGGATGCGCGGGAAACTTAGATTCTCTCTCCAAAATCATAAGTTCTTAAAGGTCTCTGCGGAAGTGGAAGGACAAGCTTTCGTTCGTGTGGGACAACTCGAACATGTAAGTGCACCTTTTCTCACACAGCTAAGCTATGTCATAATGACACATTTTCAGCAATGCACTGTATCTCGAAGTTCCCAAGTTCCCCTCAAACTCTAAAACTCTTTCAAAAAACACTTTTTGGAGAGATAGCAATTGCAATTTTATTGCATTTCCAGCTTTTTATACTTTCCCTTTTAATACCACACCTACAAAAAATACTGGGCTCTGATTGGCTGATTTACTGTGTATTTTTCTTTAATCCGTGTAATTAAATCCTTAATAGCAGATGTGCTTTTTAAACATTAATTGACACTGTCATCCGGGAACTTCGCTTATTCCAAAATAAGCTGACTTCAATTTATTGCTCCAAAATGAGCTGACTTCAGAATATTTTACGATACCGAGAGACGAAAAAAAAACTTGTTCTGACCCAAAACTTGTACACGTGCGCTTCCAAAAGTAGGAAAAATGGCGGGAGTACGGCGGCTCGGGAACATCGCTTGCAGAATTACAAAAGACAAACATGGAAAATTTCCGTAAACTTCTTATTTTTTTCTTGAAAGCTTTCGTAAATTTCTGGTTTTCTTCTATATCAAAAATGAGTGGTTTAGAAAGTGAGGTAAACAACGAAAAAGGGTCCCGGTTTGAATTGTTTAAGTACATAAGCTACACCTTGTTCCCGAAGAATTAATGGAAAATACCACTCGTATTTGATGAAAGTGACAAATACCACCCGTGCTATGCACTCGTGGTATTACTGTCACTTTCATAAAGTACTCGTGGTATTTTCCATTAATTCTTCTTGAACGGGTGGTGTTTTCAATACTAATGTACTATTTAGACTTTTAAATAGTGTAATCTTATATTTTACAACTTTCATAGTTTTCTATTTCTTATTCATACATTGCAAACTTAGTTTATAGCGTTTTTCTAGGTTTAGAACTATTGTAAACTGGACTGAAGATCCCAGATCTGAACCTGGTTTGTAAGAAAAACAATTTTGAAAATATCTTAAAATTCCGAAGACACTGATCCCTGAGATGTCATTCCAAGTTCGTCAGAAGAATGTGACTTTTATCTATATTCCAATAGCTCTACATGACAACATTAATATTTTTCTTTTAAATTTTGGTTTTAGCCTACTAATAAAGCAATATATCTCGTTTGTAGCTACTGACAGAGCAATTTTCTCGTCCGCTGACTTTGTCCTTGGAGGGCAGCGTAGACTTGAATTTCTCTTCTAGAGCACTGAATCAAGACTTTACCATTCATGCTTCTTCAGTAGAAATGATTGGCAAAGCACAATTTGGAGGTAAGGATTGTGACATTATGCGAATTTGTGCTCGTTCTCGATCTCAGATGGTAGAATATAATGTTACTCGGTCACATTTGGTCTCATTAGTTCACCAAAATCTTAATATTTTGTACACTAAGTCAGTAAGTGAACTGGAAAGCGGGAAAACTAGCATTAATAAAGTGGTCTATCAGAGAAAAGTTGAGAAAATTCATGACTATTGATGGCCAGTTTTATATAATAAAGTTGGTACTAGTCTAAAACTTACTTCTTGCCCGTTTTTTGCCATGTGAAAGAAGTTAGAACAGAAAAGTGAAACTCTTACTTTAATCGATTTTGCCACATGCCTTATGAGTACGAGCGATAATTAAGATAATCTAGGTTTTCATCAAATGTTATACTCTGTTCGTAAAGATATCGTTGAAACAGCATTTCCAACATACTCTTTGGTTATCCCTTAAATTGGCACGGGAGGGTCCCCCCTCGACTTTTTTTGCGATTTTGTGAGGGAGTTTAAAATTTTCCCAAATGTTTTCTAGTCAGTTGTTACTTATTAGTAAACACATTTTTGAAGTGAATTTCAATTTGCCACGCTTGTTAGATTGCGGAACATATTCCTTTAAAATGTGTTAAACAATATCAGATTTTCTTGAAAAATAGGCCTTTCGTGTTTTTTCCAAAATTAGTTACATTTGGTATCCCAACTGAGTTACCATATTTGGCTTTTAGTGGTTGAAATACAAGAACAAACCAATACAAAAACCAAAAATCAAAACTATTAAAAAAAACCGTGAAATTTTGCAATATGACGTCATTTCATCATTCTGGTAACCATGGCAACTGGCAGATCATCACAAGACCAGCCATAATTAGAAGATCTTCGACCAATTAACAATCTGAAATTCATGCCAAATCTTAAGATGAACGGATAAGGGACATTAAAATCATGCTTATGTATATTTGGCCAGATCAAGGGTTAGAATAATTCTAAATGGTACATAACATATTCAATCTAGATTTATAGTTTGTTACATTACAAACAGAAGAAAGTCTCCAGTGCCTGAAAACTTGGTTCAAAACATTTTAATGATGTATGTTTCATTTTTTTTCCTAAATTTGAAAAACCTTTGAAACTGCACAATTTTTGTACCACAGGAAAATGGAATCTTTATCAAAGATCAGGAGAATAGACCTACTAGCTTTCTGTAGCATCTAGACTTTAACAAAATTTATAATTTCTGTTATTTCTTATCTCAGTAAAGGCTTCTACTGTTCAGTTATGTTTTAAGGTTTATCAAAAAGAGCAAACTGAAATGCCGGGTTATCAAATTTTCAAACATAAAAAATGATTCAGGAGAACGAAGCAAAATGACGCACCAACTGCTTTCTTTCCGATAAACAGCGAGCTCACTGTTTTAAAATACAAGGAAACAAAACACTAAGAAAATTGATCGAGTTCAGAGAATTCGAAAAGTAAATTAATTTAACTTTGAGCAAAATTACGAATAACCTAGAATCATATTACGATTTTCACAGACCACAGAAGTTTATTAGTGTGTGCTGGCCCCACTTTCTTTATTAGTTTTAAGTTTTGTTTCATAAATGTCCACAAAATATATAAGGCATGTCGGAAACACCGGCACGTGTCTAGTACTGCGTAAAATAAGTTCTCCCAAGCTCCAACAAATTTTGTCTGATTTCACATTATTTTTTCACAGGTTCAGAGATAAAACATCAAAAGTGTTCTACTTCACAAGGTATCTTCATGACTTTGAGTGGCATCAATAACCTTTTTGCCAACAGTCCACTGATGAATATCGTAAGACCTGAAAACAAACGATTGGCTTCATTGTTAATCTTCCACCGGATTAGTGGCGGCAAGCAGACTGGCGTTGCAAACTCCAGACAGCTCAAGCGTATGCTTTCAAACCTGAGATACAGACTGAGAGACTTACGAGATATTCTTGAAGAAATTAAACCTCATGTACCAGATATTCCATCAACCATTCGTGACTGGAATACGCTAACGAGACAGTTCATGAATCTCGTCAACAAAGTGCGGGTAACGATTAACGGTCGGAAATCCGTGACTGTTCTTAGTCAGATCAAACGACGCGTAAAAGAGATAAGATCAAAAGTTAAAGACTTTGCAAGAATTATTACTGCTATCACTTCCATACTTAAGAACAAACCACAATCCGATGAAGTGACTGATCTGATATCACGTCTAACTGATTTGCTGGATGCCCTTCCCAGTTCTATTGAACTTTCTCTCAGAACATCGCCTGTCCGTCAGAAGCTACAAAGCTTACGCCTAAAGCAGATCGGTATAATTTGCATCCAACAACTTTGTTTCAAAAAATTGAACATTACGACTGAATTTATAGGCAGCGACGAGTGTTTGAGGCAACGTTTCTCCACCGCGTTAAGCATAGGACAGACGTCGGTCGTAGTATCAGGAACATCAACAAAGAGAATGCCACTTGGAAAGTTGTTAAAGTTTTCAAAACAAGGAAAGGTTTTGCTTTGGATTAGCCGCAACAATCAACATGTGATTTCTCACTTTCAAAGTAGAATTAATCTCTTTGGCTTTTCCAGAGATGTGAGGGTAGAATTAAGTCTCAAAAAGTTAACAATTCACACTGACGCACCTCTTTACGATAGGTTCCAAACATCAATGAATATATCAGCTGATGTTGATGGTTATGAGTGGGATTCATTGGTATATAACGTCCGTGGAAGGATGAAGAAATCTTCTGAATTGGTGGTTTTACTGGAATCCCAAGCGAATAATTACACCCTTCAAACTGTCCAAGCGGCCATAAGGAGGGTAGAAAATGCAGAAATGGCGTTAAAAAATGCTCAAAACAGGAGAGATGTTTTTAAAAACCTCATTCGCAAAAAGAAAGAGATTTTAAAGGAAATACATATAAAGCAGCGTAAGACAGAAGGAGAATTCCATCAAGTTCGCTTGCGCCATGATAGTGCTAAAATAGATTTCAAAGCAACTTTTGCTGAGTTTAAGAAAAAGATTGATGTTAAGATTTGTCAGCTTGAGGATTGCAGCTATGTGCCTCTTAAAGGCTGCATTCCCAAAGTCTGTCAGAACAAAATTAGAACATCATTTATTGAGCAGACATGCACTGTTAAAAACAAACAGGTTGAAGTCGAGGAAATTGAGCAAGTGAAAACTAAAAGAGCATATTCAGTTGAAACTTTTAAAGATGACTGCTGTATAACCTGCTCCTTATTTTTTATCACTGGATGTGAACAAAGCTGTAAGAGAGTTCCTGGACCACCAAGGTCTGTGGAATATGATAAAATAACAAACATTCTTCGCACAGTAACAAAAGTTGTCGATGATTTTACATGCTCGGAGGAATCGAGGACAGTTGATTCTGGTTTTGGAACTGCTTACAAGTGCTGTAAAGAGAATGTAGAAACTGACGCTAAGATTATGGATCCAGAATGCGTTTTGCGCAATGTAGAATGTCTCGACTATATGACATTGTATACAGAGATCCTTGAGGGAGAAAACAAGACACTCTTCGACAGCTACACCACAATGATGAAAGAGAGCGAGAGAGTCAAATCACTTCAGATCGACCTTGACAAATTGAGAGCACAACTTAAGCGCAGTGTTACAGAGAAGAAGCTTGTAGAGGCTCGCTTCCGTCAACAGGAGCTTTCGGTGAATACAATCGACATTGCTAAGGTCAAAAGTCGAGAGAAAAGAGCATTGAATCTGGAATTCAAGTTGAAACAATCTCATTGGAAGAAGCCAATTTCTATTGAATCAATAGAATTTGACACGTCCGTGTCTTCTACCAAGAAAATTAGATTTCCCATAACAGTTTCACTTGATACAATTGATGGTCCAAAGAAACTGCAGAATGTTTTAATGGACTTTGAAAACATAGATTTTTCCATAAAATATGCTGCCAAACAAATTGCCAAGCTGTTAGTTGGAGACAAAGAAGGTCTGCAGCGAAAGAAAAGATCATTGGAGCAAGGCAACACCACGACACTAGAGAATGAAGAAAAAGAAGTAAAGAAAATGGTTGACTACGCATCTTCGTGCCTGTTTTCACGCAACACAAAGTTACTATTCGGTGAGATAATTGAGTCCATGTCATTTGCAGTGGGAATGACTGTAAGATTTGATAATAGCATTCTTCAAGGTAACCAGGATATCGAACAATCAGTTCAAAACATTAAATCGCGGTATAACACGCAAGGAAATACAAGCAGATCAATGGTACGTGCCTTTAATGATATGATCGATGCGCTTAATAAATCACAAGAAGATCCTTCACTTGTCTGGAAACAAACACTTTTCAGCTGGAGAGGTCTGGTAGACACCCTGCCACAAGCAAGAGGTATGTCGGATTGTGCTGGAGCAAGCGATTGTATTGACGTAGTTTCAGATGAGCTTCTTGGATTGTACGAATTTATCGACGATCCAAAATCTATGCAAATCCAGCAAACTCTCATTACACTGAAGGACAGCGTTCACAACTTAATTACACAAAACTACAGTGTTTGGGAGGCACGTGAGAAAGTGGATAGGTTAATGGTCTTGCTTTCTAAGTCAAACGACAAGGCAGTATTATGTGGCAGAATACCTCTGTTGGTATCCAATGCTTCGAATATCATAACTGTCCTTGAAGGTGAGAATTCGAGTCTCCTTTGCAAAGCAGAATCTACAACACATGTTCAATACACCTGGTACAAGGATGACAAAGTGATTCAGGAATCAAAACAGGGTACACTTGTGTTCCAGAACACCACATCGACTGACTCGGGCGCATACAAATGCAAGGCTTCCAATCATATTGGCAGCATCTTATCAAACTATACACTTCTGGTTGTAGAAAGTAAGCCGTTAATATCCCAACATCCGACTGGTGCCAGTCTCGTCCATGGCTTTGGAAAACCACTTTATATAGTGTGCAACGTCACTGGTATACCTACACCAACACTTACGTGGTTTTTCACTCCTATGAACTCTTCCGTTACGAAGATCCTCACGAACAGAACCAAAAAGTTTTTGTATAAAGCAAAGCCGGACACTGAAGAGTCGGGATATTATTACTGTGAAGCTTCGAACAAGCATGGAACGGTTCGAAGCAAAGCAGCCAGGGTTGATATCCTAAGCGCGTCCATTGGAGAGCCAAGAATGTTGTTATCAGTTAATATCACCACCGCTAAATCCAACACTTCAGAGTGGGCTATGAGCCAGCAAAGTAATCGGGATCTTAAACTATTTTCCTTAAACAAACTCAACAAAGAACGATTTCTTCAAATCCTTGCAGAGGCATTGCAGACAAACGTCAGCTCAGTTACAAAGTTAAACTTCACAAGTTACCCCAACGGGCGTGTCAACGTGGTCGCTGTCATAAACAACAAAGCGATATCAGGGAAAGATTTATCAGTCACTAGCGCTGATTCCGTCTCTGTTTATGCTCGTGAAAGGATAAAGCTCGGAAAAAGCCTAGAGGCACTGCGCACGAAGATTATCGAGGGATCTTTTGTTGTACCAGTAAACGGCTCTTTGTTAATTGCTGATCCACAGTCATTGGTGGCTCGACTGCTCGTGCAGAAATGTCCCCCCGGACAGTATCCTTATCAAAATGGCTATCTTTGTGGTATGTTCTAAATTATATTGCATTTTGAATACATTATCAATACCACACTTATCGTAGACTTACTTGTTATGCTTCGTGTTCCGCCGTTTTCGATACGGACGTAATTCGACGCAAAGAGCTTGCGGTTTTGCGATGAGTACTGTTTGTACTGTTGCTCACTGTTGAAACCAATACAAAACGATGGAAAACGTTACTTCTTGACATTTGGAGGACCAAGGTATTTTTTGTAACAAATTAACCAAAGGGGGGAGGGGGGAGGGTCAATCGCCCCCCCTCCCCCTCCCATAGTTTTTTCCATATGGTTACACATAAAAGATTAAGCTTTGGCATGTTAACAGCTTTGTGTTAGCTAATTACTTTCCTTAACAAAAATGAAGTTGTTATGGCAACAGTCTTTTCACAACAAAATCCGCTGTCTTGGCCGCCATCTTGGATTTTGGAAATTATTTTTTTTGCAAAATTGCGGTAAATTTTCTTGAAATAAGTAGCAATCATGCATTTACATTCTCAAATAAGAAAATAATTAAGAATAAAGTGGAAAAGAAGAAATTAGAACAAATTTTATCAAAAAATATCTAAATTTGTATAATTAATTTTGCATAAATTATAAGTGATGACGCCATCCAATTAACGTCAAAAGATGTATGTATGTATGTATTTATGTCTGTCTGTATGTACGTTCGTACGTATATATGTGTGTATGTATGTATGTATGTATGTATGACTGTGTGTTAAAGTTTCAATCTTACATGTAATTGCTCGGCAGCAATGTACAGTTTAGTGTGCTTTGTTTCAACTCATTCCGCAGTGAACTGTGCTCCTGGGTCATACGGGATTGAAGGGATAAGGTGCCAGAAGTGTTCACGTGGTACTTACCAGCAACACCAGGGACAGGCTGCTTGTGTTTCCTGTGGCAAAGAATTTACAACCCCTCATAATGGAACAGTTTATGCCACAGATTGCATTGCTGCTGGTAGGTTTGCACTAAGCTACTTGTTCACTTCTCGGTTCTGTGTGTGTACGAAAACACTTTAGAAACAGTGAAACTAAAATATGAACAGATATTAAGAAAAACAGCACTTACAAAACACAGAGAGCAAATTCAAACACTAAAAGACAGAGGTGAAATTGGAGGAAGCGTGTCAGAATTCATTTACTCGGCAATAGCTTTAACTCAAAAAAATTATTTTTAACGATTTAACAAAGTACGATAAACAAAGAATCAATTATTTCTATGGTGCAACAAAAAGAATATCACAAAAACTTCTACCAGGATAACTCTTTTCAACCTACTATTTTATGCTTCTTTTTGTCTTTTTGAATATCTGTTATACGCATGCACATGTAAAAAACACTAGTATACAAGTTCTGTAATCTGCATAGCCCTTTACCCTTGTTTTAGGGCATGGTTAATCAAACTACAACAGGTTTAAAGAAAATCATAAAATGTTCAAATTTTCTTGTCTGTTCCCTTTGATAATCTATATCCTTCATGCATTTGGTTGGTATGCACTTTATATGTTTGAACTTAAAACTAGAAATTTTCCTTCCTTTGATACTAGAATGCGATGCCCCACAAATTCCTAGCCACGCTTACCTTCGATATCCGAAAGAAAACTTCACAAAAGGCGACATCATCAAATGGGCATGCAGACCTGGTTACGAAGCAGTTGGGAAAACCGAGCAGATGTGCCTGGGGCCTGAATGGTCTAACGAACCGGTGAAGTGCAATGGTAAGACCAACTTATTGTTGTAAAGTTATGCCCGATCTTACCTGATCAAGGACTGCTATATCTACATTTGTTGATCAAACCTTGGCGAGACAAAAGTATTTTTCAACCGCAAAGAATATTGGGTGAAAGCGTGCCCTTAATTGACAGCAGAAGTGAACAAGTAAATTCGGTACTCCTGTTGTTAGATATGCCAGCAATTTTGAGAAGATTAACCAACTACGGTAGTTTCATCTTATCTCCATTAATGACAAAATCCCTCGAGTTTTCATCTATGACAAGATCTTTTTCTTTCCTTGTGAAACTAACACAAATCCTAAACTGCTTCGCAAGCCTAACCTTTTTTTTAAAAAGGGCGAGACTTGACAAGTGGGAAACAAAATAATGTAACTTTACTTTATCTTATGTCTTCATTTGACACGTCGTCAAGGCCGGCGGAGCAGTGGGGGTAGGAGGGGTGCTCCAGTTTTCAGGCCAAGTATGATTTTTTTGCAGCCCAGGAATATGGCTCGAAGACAAAACTGATATGCAAAGACACCTCCAAAATAGGCGAAATTGGTGCTTCAGAGAGTGTAATTTCTCAAAATTTCCCGGGGGAGCATGCCCCCGGACCCCTCGAGGAAAAACTCGCGTCTTCAGCACAAGCACGATTTTCTTAGCATCCCCTAATGACTCCGAACTTCCGCCGGCCCTCTTCAACAGCAAGGTAATGATGTGAACTAATGGTATTTTGATTTTACATATATCTGCTTTGACTTCAGTTTCATGTCCTGCTGGCTGGGAAAAGTTCAACAAGTCCTGTTACATCGCAGTGGCCAACCTCACGGCGCGTATGTCCGATGCTCGAACAGGATGCCACAGACTGGGAGCCGAACTGGTCGACATCTTGACACCAGAGGAAAACAATTTCGTCCATCAGTATGCAATGAAAAACGCGGGCCAGTTGTTCATCTGGTTAGGACTCCAGCGAGACGAGAGAAGAATGTTCACAAGATGGCTGACCGGCAAGAGACTTAAAGGATTCCGTCACTGGCTCATTGGAGAACCGAATAACTACGGTGGAAGTGAGAGTTGCGCCATTATGTACGTGGGGCCGTACAGATCGGGCTGGAATGACGTCAATTGTCATTTCATTCAGAAGCCTTCCTTCGTGTGCAAGAAACCCAAGCCATGACTGAGAAGGCAATTATTGAAGCTCACGAAATGATAAACTGCATATATATTTTTAGCTTTGGGGTACGTTTATAACCCAGTTTCTTAGTTTCAGTTATAAATTCTGGGACTAGTTAAATGCTCCGACTAGACGTGTTTCCTTTAAAAAGCACTTCTTCAATTTTCTGTTTTCTTGGTCAGTCACAAATCATTGACAATGAGAGCCACACAGAGTGTTGTCCAATAGGTTCTGAAACGAAAACGCGTGTTTTAGGGACTGACTTGTCAATTTTACTATGAAAAACGTAAAATAGTAGTAGACCTAGCCATCCCATGTTATCGACTATTGTATTTTGAGTTCACTCATTTATCACTAAACATTGCATTTGAGCATATCTTACTAACTTGAACCGTTGTTAATGGCTTGAAGTATTTGATGAATTCATACATGTATTTTATAAGCAGGAACAACCTGATTTTGCTTATAAGGTTAAATTTTGTCAGAATAATCTATGAGGAAAGAAGCAGATTGTTTTACTGTAACATTGGGAATAAAAATTGCGACTTTTGAAATGATAACTTGCTTTGTCTGTTATCTCCATTAAAAACTGGGTACTTCTTGAGTTCCAAGGACAGCCAATTGTGTCTGGGTAAAACAAATGTTGTGCTACTAAAAGTAATGTCTAAACCTCATTTCACAGCCCAACTCTTCTATCAAGCCAAATTAGTTAAAGATGTTTCCGTGTGTCGTGTTTGGTGCCATTAGGTTTTGCCTGATTCGTGAACAGACAGACACTGAAAACATGAGTTAAGAAAACGAATTAAACGTAGCAGCATGAAATGCCATTTCAGTTTAACAGATAAGACGCAAGCGATTCGTAAATCCGAGAGTATTTTGAGCGCGATGATTTGTAATCGAGTTTGCCGAACCCGCTGTGTTGTGAACGAAATCCTTGCGTTAATTCCTTTAAATTTGAAATGTCTTTGAAACATTACTTTCCACAACGAGTACATTTAGAAGACCATTACATGCAACTTTAGTGCGTCATGCTCAAAACAATTCCACTAGACCGTCCTAAACTGAACTTAGATAACCCCCCCCCCTTGCTCCCCTGCTCCGCCGGCCTTGTAATGGTAGTGTAGCGAGTTAATTATTAAAGGTGAAAAGCAAAGGCGTAAGATAATTAAATGAATAACATGTATCTTGTGGTAAACAGATCATTACATGTTTGAAAAATTCAGCAATACAAGATAGTTAGAATTACACGGCCACAATGGGTCAGCTTTATTGTGCATACTTCTTTCATAAAATATAAACACGTGTGTGCACATACACACAACACATTCCTATATCATCGTTGGAGACCGTCGCAGGGCGATAACGACCTCACTGACGTCAAAGGCGCGTCCGTAAGCCAAAATGAGATGTGCAGACACGTCCGCACAGGAAGTCACACCACGGCTTTAGCTCTCTTTTCTTTCTTGCTGGGCGTTTCTCGTCAAGGCGAACCAATCGCTTCTCCTCATTGGTCTTAGTGCTTTCATGTATTTCCTGTCTCCAGGCGCTACGGTTTTTTGTAGGGTTTCCCAACCCTGAAAAGAAATGTTGCAAGTACACAAGGACTTCTCGAGGCTGTCTGTGTAGTGCTTTCGCTGGCCACCTTGTTTAAGCTCGCCAATGGCCTATTCAGAGTAGAAATACACTGGATATTTTTGTTCAATCTTTTGTTACAAATCTTTGGCGACGTATTTATTTTCGAAATCCTTCCACTCCCCATCCCCCTTCCACCCGGCACCTCGCCAGTCCCATCCCTCCCACTCAATAAATGAAATAAAATGGTTAGCACCCCAAACACCTCCACTTGTACTATATAGATTATGTTTGTATGTTATATTTTTATATCAAGGTCGTCATCCACTCAAGTAGATGTATGTATTGATAAAGAGACATCATTTTTTTTTGGGGGGGGGGGGGAGAGTCTCTTTCATCTCTATATATTTCTACATGGATAAAATCTTGGGGACTGGGTATGACATACACCTACAATGTGTTATATCAGCTGATCACGTGACACTTTTCACCATGTTCCTGTTTAATTAATTTCTGAGGATGCTCGTAAGAAAGTAACAAATTTTTGACAAAATTACCAAACGTTTTTCAATTTTGGGCAATTTGCTAGTGCCTGAGCTCATCATAAAGGGCTGAGAAGGCTTAATCCTTGCCAGTTTCGAAGAACTGTTTATTGGCACTGTGAAAACGACATAACTGTTGGAATTGTGTTTATAGCAGCCGACAGTTTGTCTCTCATGGCTTAGCAAATTTGTCATGTCTCACCAGGCTGCATTCTCCATTTCTGGAAGTTTGACTGAAAGTTAAAAATGTCTAGGCAGCTGCTATTGCTGAAATCAAACCTCACTTCGAGACTTATTATCAAAATATGAAATAGGTGAAGGGGGACTTTCCCGCGCGAAAATATTACAGATTTCCCATGACGCAATGGGGCTGAATTGTGCATCATGGCTGATTCTTCGATTTTGTCTCTCAAAAGCGAGCTCGTCTAGCTCGTTTTTAGCTATTTTTTCCAAACTTACTGAATATTATTGAAGAAGAGAGTTTGTTCTGTAATAATTTTGCTCTGGATTGGACAATAAAATTCGAGAAGAAGGATTTCAAAGAGCTTGTTTGCCAGGTAAGTTTGTTTCCTCGTGCATATGGCAGTTTTGGAGGGATATTTTAAATGATTTATGAAATATTTGGTTTATTATTGTTATGATTACTTTGTGGTACTTTTGCTATTTTTGGTGTGTCATAGTTACTACCAGCTGCATATTTACTCAGATTGTGGAAAAATTTGACTTCCACGCCATAATTTGAGACCCCGTGTGGTTTTAAGTAATTTTCTTCTTAATACAGCTGTCATGACTGTTGATCGCAAGTGATAGGTTACTTGAGAAATGTGCTAGAAGCTTCAGCTATGCCATAAACTTAAATGAAACGCAGTATATTGCATTGCTCTTTTCTTGAAGAGAAGACTTGTAAGTCTATTTATCTCAAAAAAGAAGCAATAAACCGAAAGAAACCCGTCGTGTTTGAGGTTCATTGAATAAAACTACTGAGTATATTAAAGTAATTTTATTTCATGTTTTGCCATCCTCCCCTATTCGCATGTCAGTTATTTTTTTTAGCAGTAATGCACTAAAACCCTACAAAAGTATACAACAGTATGTCGTCATGGCAACAGCAGAGCCAATTAGTATACTTTCGTGCATGGTTGTATATGACCATATATGTGCGCGCATCGTTCTTATTTCTTAGTCAGTGGCTGCGTCTGTCGGGCATGAAATCGTTTTTCGCCATGGCTTCCATTGATGCATTCCTTTTACAGTTTGTTGTAGGTGGTTTTAGTGCATCACGTTTTACAATATTTCCTCTTCTATTCAAACAGATACTTTTTTTAGTGTAATGTAAACCTTGCGACATTTGAGAAGGCATTTTTGTAAAACACCAGCCTTGTTCTCGAAGAATTAGCACTCGTGTTTGATGAATGACAAATACCACTCGTGGTACGCACTCACGCATGGTATTACTGTCACTTTCATTACTGTTTCATCAAATATTCGTGGTATTTTGTATTAATTCTTCTCGAAAAGGTGCTGTTTTCTATATTTATATTGCATATACATGGTTACAAAATACCAGGGGCTACCGTCCTGATTTATTAATCGGAATTGTCCCGATTTACGAGCTGTCAGATCTAATAAAATTAAAATACTTTGATTTCCGTGGAAAAAACAATTAGTTGTTTTCGCAAAGCTGGACGCTTTACAAGGTCCCAGGGTCAGACATGTTCCAGCAGATCAAGTAAACAGGAAGATATAGCATATACAACAGCCGTTCGCCCAATCAGCTTAACTTTTTTTCATCTCTGAGCAATATAAAGTCTAATGACGAATTCATAGACAGCGAACGACCTAGTGCACGAACATTTTATTTCAGACGTTATTCCCACATTTGAATCGCTATTTGAGTCCATATTGATCTATCAGTACATTTGCTTTCTTATTATAAACTTTTTTGACTGGAAATGTACAAAAAGAAAAATAGGAGCACACAAAGACCAACTCGAGCTGCTAGCGCTAAGGTTAAGTATAATAGGTAATCTAGCAACGATTCAGTTACTAGTAATATGTCTTGAAATATAATTTCTGGAGGTAACGCAGTCTTGCATGCGAATTCTTTTTGCTCAAATAGCAGCTCAAACTATTGAGACTAAGCAAAAGGAGAAAGATATTCTTCCAAAAAAATTCTCGAGAGCCTGTTCACGGTTACAGCAAAACCGGATTACGTATTGAATAATAACGTGCTTCATTTCACAGCGTTCATGACACAGTCGACACATGCTGTCTGTGGCTTCTAATAACCCGGCACTTCGTGGTTGGGAACCGTAAGGGGAAAATGAACCTCTTATCCCTTCAACTGTCCCCTTCGCTGAAGCCAAAAGGGACCTATCATCAGGGAGAGGGGAGAGGGGGGAGGAGG
>JANRMR010249239.1:9465-21612 GCA_025434825.1 Bergia sp. 'catenularis'
ATTAATTTTGTTCTTACAGAAAAAGTGTAATAAAATACACAGATCGGAAACAATATTGCGGTGTATTCGGCAGAGAAAAGGTGGGAGTTGTCTAGAAAAAGGCTTAGCCGAGATCAAATATCGGAATATCCAGCGTGCTCTAAAAGTTTAATTCCAAATGCCGGCACGTTTCTTGTGTTATCCTTTCCTACTTTTGGAACGAAAACCTGTCAACAGAAACCTTTTGACCATGCACTTGATATAATTTCAGTTTTGGTTACAAATTTATAAGTAACTTATGTTGTTGTTTAAATGAAACACTTTAAAAAAAGGCCGATGTGAAACAATGTCCCAGTTTACACACTTTATCTTTGCACAACAACAACAAGAACAAGAATAATAATAATAATAATAATAATAATAACAATAATAATAATAATAATAACAATAACAATAGTTGTTTTCAAAATCAGCTTATCCTAAATCACATTTGGCTCTTTATCCACTGGCTAAAATATGTGTAAAATATATACAAGTTTGCAAGAGACAAAAACCAAAACAAGCAATATTACTGTGGTAGTTTTGTAAAACACTTGTATCAGATTATTGCATTTGTATTTAGACAAAAGAGAAGATAACTTCTAATTACTGGATGACCAAGAAACTTGCTGGCAGCAAAACAAACAAACAGGGTGCGTTCGGCTGTCACGCGCGGTATTTCAAAATGGGAATACATTCAATAAGATTTCTAAATACCTTCTCGGAACAGGAAACGACAAATTAAGAATTAGGATGAGGTTAAAACATACAAGATGTTTTGTATACTTGGATAAAAGCATACAGTTCGGTTGAAGGAATTAAAGTTTCTATCCACTAGCACATAACTATTTTGGAAGACGATGTTGAAGTCAGTCGATCGTGGAAACATGCATTTAAAACAAAAACAACGGAAAAGAAGTATTTCCATTGACAAACAGGAAACGCCTATTTCATTGACACAACTCAACTTTATCTTTATAATCATGTGAGCCACAGCCCTTTGGCAGGCTTTGCAATTCAAATTTATACGACGACTCGTTACGCCTCTCCTTCCAACTCGCCATGAATATGATAGTTTTAATTTATTCACCAGATTCGTTTGATAACATTAACAATTTGGCATAAAGTATTTTAAAAATATGCAGACAAAATAAACTCAACAAGCAGATGCACCCTGCAAAACATGCATCGTTCGCTTTACTAAGTAAATGAAAGACTCAAAGGGGGCCAGAGACCCGACTAAACTGAAATGAAACAATGAACTGCAAGAATAGTTTGCATGGTTAAAGTGTTTGGAGAATAAATTTTATGGCGTTGGGACCTCGCAAAGAAAAACAAAATTAACAGTTTGACATTTTCAAAACTGGGTAAATGCCGCCAAATAAGTTATCAACGAATAAACAAATAAGAAATGTTCGTTTTCTTGCAAATTTTTGAACCAAACACAAGCCGCAGTAAATAGATATTCAGGTTAACTTTGTCAAAACACTTGCAAAATAATGCAAAAACATTTTTTTAATGAATAAAAACTCGTTTCTAGTTGTAAGTCAGAGAAATAACAACGAGCTTTTTGTCAAATAATTGCAACTAAAGACGTCTGTATACAGGTTTTCGTTTCCAGAAATGACATTTTTTTAGTATGTGAAGAGACGCATTGATCAAAAGCTCGAGTCGATTGAAGACACTAGTTTTTAGTGTGTGAAGAGACGCATTGATCAAAAGCTCGAGTCGATTGAAAACACTAGTTTTTAGTGTGTGAAGAGACGCATTGATCAAAAGCTCGAGTCGATTTAAAACACTAGTTTTTAGTGTGTGAAGAGACGCATTGATCAAAAGCTCGAGTCGATTGAAGACACCAGTTTTTAGTGTGTGAAGAGACGTATTTATCAAAAGCTCGAGTCGATTGAAGACACTAGTTTTTAGCTGCTTTCAAATAAGCTCTGAGAAAAATTTTGATTAATGTTAATGAAGTTAGTACGGGTTATATATGCTTGAACGAGGCGGTAAAAAAACCAAACCACAATGACTTCTAAAAATAAAAGCTATTTTGCCTTGAAGCTAGCATGGCAAAGAGTGAGATGTCACAACACATTACATAAAATATTAACAACGCCATGGCTTGCAATCTGAAGCTTTTTAAAACTTAGTTATATTTGTTTTAACGGTCGGTAGTTTTCTAGTATACAGAAACTGAAAGGAGATTCTGTTGTAAAGTTTTCAAGTTCATTATGCTTTCATTAGTTTTAACATAGTATTGCCACCATTTATATAATATGAAATAAAACAAGTATCAAAAGGGGTTTATTCCAACCCAATTCAAAAGTACTACTCAATTCTAATTTCCGCTGGGTTGGAATTTAGGATGGTTGCAACTGGTATTGGGAATATCTGACATCTTTGTTCGTCCTCTGCTTTCCAACCGCACCGCAGATGCAGTTGTTTGACCGACGGAGCATGCGAGTTCTCGCCATCTTTGACAATACAGCCAACTGATTTCGCGATATTGTCACATCACTCACAACGATTCTGAGGCTTTTTTAAAAACTACTTTTTATGTGCTCATCTATATTAATAAACAGCGGTGACTTCACAAGACACAACACTAATGAGTCGTCTTTGATATGAAAAAAACAACACATCAAACGATACATTACTAACAAAATATTTATCAAGATTTTTGTCTTTAGAATAAATTATACACCGAGAAATTGTGGCCATGTGACTGTCTTCCAGAACCCTTTTAACAATTAAAATTAGAAAGAAGCTATTTCCTTATTTAACTCCCACGAACAAATATATAAAACTAAAATACGTTTTAAAATATTTAATCATCTCAGCTTGCATCTAATCGGGCAACAATCATTTAAAAACATGTCTGATGTTGTCTGGTGTATTGTAAGTGTTTCCTTCCGGGAAGCCACAAACCACAAGTGTTTTCACACGTTTTTGTTGAAACACCGAGTTGGTAACCGCACAACACAAGGGCAATATAACGTTCCCTTTATTACGAGGAAGCCAAGTCAGGAAATGAGCTAGCTATTAAAGATAACTAATTGAAAACTGGCTATTTATCATATTCGTAGACCAAGTTGTAAACATATGTGGAAATGTCTTTGTGCAAATTACAACTACATGTGAGTTTTCTGCAATTTTAAAAAATGGACACAGGGCCATATTAAAAACTATGTTGAAGAAATGAAAGGGGAAATTCTGTTTTCTTTTTGAATGAAATATTTTGTCATTTGAACTTTTTCCTCTTTAAGTTCAAGGGTTTCGAGTGTTGTGTTTTGAAATGAGCAGGAGAGCAGCATGGACCTTTCAGCTCCAGATTGAGAAATCACAGTGTGGGATTGTTTTGCATACGCTATTTTTAAACGAAACTTTTTTAAAAGTTGAAATATCTACGATTTGATCGACATATTCAATTTCATATTGCCATTTTAAATCGTATGCCTGGCAAGTTCACCAAATGTTGCTAAAGAAAAAAACAAAGGTCAAGGCCGTTTTACACAATAAACAAGAAAGATTTTCAAATCAGTTTTCATGTTTAACGTGTGTCTGTATCTACATGAAAATGAGCACTAATATACTACAAGGACACGTTTTGAGAGAAACCATAAGTGTGTCTATGACGCGAACACACATCTCTACCAAGATACCGCAACATGCACGAGTAAATCTGAGACAAAAAAGAAAAGGGTTTCGAAAAGGTTTCTAAATGAATAGCAAAAATTTTAAAGGTGACGATCAAGAAATGGAGGAGCTACCGAACTTTTCTGAAGAAATGAACTACGAAATCAACCCGATCGATGAACAACGGTTCGCAAAGAACAGTTTTTTTTCTTGTTTACCGAATAACGCGGCAATGACCAAAAAGAAAAGATCCCTGCTTTAGCTGTGCGTCCATCGAGTTATGGATGACTTGGGTAGCTGGGAGAGCACCGGATAAGCTTGAGCTGGAGAAACACTGGGCTTCACCTCGTGCCACTCAAACGCTTCTCTCGTGTTCTCCCAGCTTCCCACGTGCATCCGTTACTCGATTGCCGCACGCAAACCATTGACCATTTCTTAATAAACCAACAACATTTCTGATTCCAAGCATTCTCAACACATCTGACAGGTTCATTTGGGAGAACAGTATTTTACTGATTGTGATACCTGTACAAAAATAAAGCTTCTATTCTATTCTATTCTATCTGCGTGATGAAAGTCAGGTTTTTTCACACGTTTTAAAACTGTGTCAAAAAATAATTTAATTTTTTAAAAAAAGAAGACAATTTCGTTTTTTAAAAGCAAATAAGAATGATAAGCCACACACTTATCACTCAAGGTGCATTTTTTCAGTAGTCAGAGCAAACGTACGTGGAACTAAACTGAGTGACGTCATTCCGAGCCGCCGAATATGCTCCTTCACTAACTGATGTCAGAACACGTAGATGGAATATACACATAATCCATACACATCACTGCGCACATCACACTGAAACAGATATTATTTAATTAAAGAAATAATAATAATTCATTTGTCGCCACTTTTAAAAAAATGAACCTCAAGCAAAGAAACGATATTTAGAACATACGGTAATTGTCAAGTATTATAATGACCAAATACTGTCTTTTTGAAACTCACCTTTGTATACTATAAGATGGGTTGTTGCCGAAACAGGGGGGTCAACTCCATTATTAGCTTCACATTTGTATGTAGCTTGATGTCTGATCTGCTTCAGGGGCAAAATTCTAATCATGCTGCCATCGGGCAACACAAACTGACGAGTCCTTGAATCCCTTATTACAGTGCCATTTTTGTACCAAGTCACCTTTGGAGTTGGACTTCCCTGGACCTTACAAAATATTGCTATAGCACCCCTCTCCACCCCTGCTGGGGACTTTGGTGTGATTTGGACTGTAGGAGCTATTTGAACAACCAAAAAATTATAAAATTAATAAAATAAGTGATGATAAAATTTATTATGATATTAATAACAATATTGTTAATACTAATAATAAAAGGGTTCAAGTGTTAATAATAGTTATACTAACTAAGCAAATATGATTCGAGCATGTAATATTAAAAATAAAAGACCAGGACAGGGCAATACCATATGATATATTATAGAAGTGTCAGATTATATGATTTTGAACTTGACATTATCAAATTTCCAAGTCTGATATGCAAAAACGATAGCCTTTCACACCACCGACTTGCTTGGCCATCCTGAGAGGACAAGGATCGATCGGGATAATGTTTATAATTCAAAGATTTGCTGCTAGTTTCTTAAAATGAAAACATTTGCACTGAGTACTCAAACTCCTCAACAGTCAATTGTATACCACATGACCAGTCAATTGAGAAACTTGTTTCAGTCAAAAGTTCTAACAAAACCTAAATGAAGAGGTTTGAAACTGTTGCTATTACTGGCTGATTGTTAGAGGTGTAGTGCTGTAAACGTAATAACGTACCCGAATTAAGGATGTTCTTCTATTACAACTGCTCACGCATTTTAAACGATTGATCTAAGTCTTTCTTCCATACTGTGGTTAGTAGGACTTTTAAAACTGTACATAGCTAAAAAAAAATTGTTAAAAACAGTATCGCAATAGAATTTTTCAGTAAACTTTTCTCAAGGAAACAACCCGGACTGGACTTTTAAAACTTTTGAAATATTCTAAAAATTCAACATTTTGGTGTTTTTAGATAATATTAAATGAAAGCTTTTATGAAGGTTATTTTGCCTATAATCGAGAGATCATCTAATTTCCAAATAAGTTCACAAAATTGCCCGAATCACACAGTAACATAAACCAACTCAAGCTATATTTGGTTTAACGATATTTTTCCGACAAAAATAGACCCGGATAAATAAAGTAATCATGCTAAAATAACTAGGAAGTAATATGAAAGTCAGAGATAAGCAGTTTATCGAAGTATTTTAAAACAAAAACAAATTCATCGTTGTTGAGGCAAGATAAGAGTATTGGATTGATGTTCATAACTGAGATTCTTACGAAGTATTGATCTTAAAATGTTTGTATAGGAAACAACGACAGTAGTTTTCTAGGCAGAGGTAAATGAATTCAAATTCTTCATTTCACTTCAAATGACTTTTTATGGATATAATCACGTTCACGCGGTTGTAGTACCCATGATTCCGAGCCAACACAATGTCACGACAGTTCAGTTGGTTCTCAATATGCCAGACTTTTAACTTATGAGCCGCTACTTTCAGAAAATTTAAATGTATTATATTGTCGTTGTTATTTATGATAGTTTTTATCATCTATGGTCTGATAAATGACTAAAAAGTTTTGGGTTTTGTGATTTATTATATAACATTTAAAGAAAAATTACTTGGTTTTTAAAAATGTCCTAATTATTTATTTGAAAATAAGACCTCACAATTAATCTAACATTGCAGATAATTATTGGGAATACACCTGAACTTTAAAATAGTTATTAAGGTCAGGGATATTCACTGAAATAGAGATCTGAAGAAACTATTAATTGAAGAGTTGCAAAAGAGAGTTTTGGTGGTTATATTTGGCCTGATATGGTTATCAGTTGAAGTACTGAGAAGAGCGTGTCATTTGTATACACATGACAAATGCCCTGTTTCATTCATCGACCCCTTACTCCCTCCGGGCAAGTTATGTCAGGGGGATTCTGTCAGAACGTTTATGAGCTGCAGATGCAAGTCAACACAAAAAGTAAAAATCACTTCAGAAGTTATCAGCGTGTTTTGCAAGCCGTTGAGGCTCCTAATTGTCTTCCCATCATTTGATGAACGCGTGTCCGAGATTCTCTCGGGATAACGAGCAGACCCCGAGACTCTCGCCGAATTAGCAAAACTTACCAAGCAGAGAGATACTAATAAGGGAAGAAATAAAAGTCTGTAGTCAATTAGAAAACTCAGTTGGCTACTTTATAAGCAGTTAGGAACAAATAGTGATGAAATAATAAATATTTTAAGATAGATAATTACTTTTTTTAAAACTTCGATTTAGCAAAATTCTGCGGAGTAACATTTTGGACCATATGATGGTAAAAACCGAATACGATATTCCAGCAATACATTATTTTACATTGGTTAGTATCAATTTGTCAACCGAAACATACAAATATAAAAATACAGTATTTTGAAACTATCTTTCAATATAGTAATTAGTATTCAAGTGGAAATGAATGATGGTGAGTTTGCCAAAAAAAAGAAAGAAGCAGGAAAGAAATAAAAAAATTATTTCAAAAAACGATTTTACAAAAAATATAAGACTGCACCGTAGCTCTAAATCCTTGCTCCATTTATAGATTACGGAGCCTCGTCACAATTTGGAGAAAGACATGTCCCAGAGCGGACAAGCAAGATTTCTCAGAGTGAGAACTCAGGAGAAGCTTATCGGCAGAATTTTTTCGTTGATGCTGTAGTCGTCCGGCGCATCACACTTTGTTGTGTGATGAAATATATATCGAAACGTCTCTCCCTTTGTATAGCCAAATATATTAACCCAGTTTTCTGCCAGTGGCAGTGATCTGAGGCCCATCATCCACAAACGAAAAATCATTTGCTTGAAGCGCATGGATGAACCGCCCACTGAAACTTGATAGGCGAACAGCAGCTAATGAATAATGCATGCAGTATTTGCTTTTTTAATCCAAAACCAAAACATTTCGCCATTTGAGATGTCAAGCACAAATTATCATATATCGTACTATTAAGTAAAAAAAAAGGCAGAATTCGGGATTGTCGTAAGCTTTATAGTTATTTCGCGTTTTGCAGATCATTAGACATTAGACAATAATTCATAAATAATATATTCAAGTTCCAACTGCAAATCGAAATCGATCATCACTTTAAACGAAACAGGAGATGAACAGTCTAATAATGCAGTTAGTAAATCCTGACGATCTTTTATCGACCCTAAAATATCCACTTTTCAAAATGTCTTGACAATGGCAAATACGTGGTCGGTCAAAAGCCGTAGAAACTGGCGTATCACAGCCACAGGAATGAACTTTTGAAATATAATCCAGAAAGATTGGAAGTTCAATGAACCTTCTGGCACACATAGGAAGTGTTTGATACGGAGAATGCACGGCAAAGAAAATAACACAAAAACAATGTACTCGTAAAACGTTAACAGGGTTTATGATAAAATGATGAACTTGGAAACAGAACCCAAGTTTTCGTACAAAAGTATCTAGATTTGTTTGATCAATAAAGTTAGTGTTCGCGATTAGGTTCAAATTGCCTGAAGGCCCACGCTGGCGACACAAGGTTCTGTCAGCCTTTTCCCGTTTGGCACTAAAACTGATCAAAAAACTCTTGGATAACTTTTAGCACGCGAATTTCACTTATACTTTTGGTAATGTTCGGTTTTCTAAGCTGTAACTTTCAAATGTTTGTACATTTGCACAAAAGCTGTGAACGTGCTATCTGATGGTTTCGTCACGATTAAATTACTGGACCAACCACTGAGATAATGTTGTATGACAGGGGTTGAAAAACCACAAACAGAGGAACGTGGGCAAACGCAGTTAGTACAAGGAGGACAGGGGAAAATACAGCTCATCATTTCACTACTTTTCATCACCAGTTATTCAGTGTATTTACACAAAGTTCGGGCCAAGTATTATTCTGATTTTCATTGTTTTTGCTGGGTGATTCACGCGAAGATGACACCGACAAAAAGCGAATGCGTACATCTCGTTTTCATCTCTCTTCACTGCTGACTTTTCGACAACCTTTGACCCATTTTGAGCAGAAAATATCGCTATTGATGTTGCTGTATTCTGTGTTTCGTTAGCTTTACTGAAACAAAAGTTGTTCCGTCATAAAACGTGGGGGCGATTTGATTGCAATGCGTAAGAAAGTTATTTTCTCATCACACTGAATGCGAATGTACAATCATTTGATAAACAGTTTAAACACACGCACACACTGATATACTCATATAGTCAGTCTTTTGTTACACGTCTCCTTAGTATTTCAAAACCAATTTTCGACCACAAATAAAACTAAATCCTCCTCTTTCTTGATGAAAAAAGGTCATCCAAAACTTCCAAACTTCAAAGTATAAATAAATAATGTATGGAAGCATGAATGAAGTTAGAAAACTCGTGCACAAAATTCTAGTTTGAAATGGCATCTCATTCAACTATTCCCGGGACCATTAAAGTCTGGAGTAATCGAAAACTAAGTGATGGCTCAATGATTCACCCCCTGACAACTCAGTGTTAAGAAATATATAACTCAGACATTTCCAAGTGAATATCGGCCTTGTATTTACGTTAAGAACAGTCAAGCAATGTTTACTGCTACGAGTACAGACTACACTCTACAGCCTCTAAATTATTATATTTTCGCTCGCTTGGACGTCCACATGTTTTCGATTAACCTAGTGTGATCTGCCAAGGAAGAAAAAGAATTGAACGGTCGGTTTATGAAAGTTCTGCATTTATGGCCCACAGATCGACACCATCAAAGTTATTAATCAAGCTTAGTTGAAGAAAAATTTACGAGAGTCGACCAAACCATTAATGACTGTAGGAAGTTCTGAGTAAGAGAAACGGAAGTCATAGTAAAGGATAACAGTTCAAAGTAAACACATTTTAACTCTACTAACCTGCTTCGTAGCTTATTGTCACACAATTGAAGGCACATAGAAGCAAAAGGGAAAACCCCGAATGAAATCGACGATCCATTCGTCAAATTTTGTTGTCAGTTTCCTAGCAGGGTTTGCTGGTTTCAAGCGTCGTGCCGCAAGACGCTTCAAGCGATTAGGTGCGTCCTTAAATCTTCCCCTGAGAAACAAGTTTTCAGAAGATGACGATTAGTTGCTGGACATGTCGGTTCTACCAGAACAGAAACAACTTAGATTGTCCAAATATTCTATCCATCGTGCTTATGATCGATTACTGATTTCGCATGTCGTAAACGAGAAAGCTGGTTAACTAATTCGACTATAAATTTTCACAATCGCGGCACGTGACTGAGAACCCAATGAAATGTTCTTAGCAACCGCAGGCAAACCGGCAACCACTTTTGTGATTGGCGCGCGCATGACAGCTTTGCTTTCTTCATCGATGTGACACTTGATCGAAAACAAAGAGATTCCTGGCGCGCCAACAGATTATGCAAGTCATTGTGTTAGACTTCAAAATACAAACAATTAGTCGCCATCAATGACTTTTCTCGCCCAAATTAACTGCAGAGTTGTTTGCGAGGGGCAGAGATTCATTATCCTTTGGGATTTATAATTTGACTGTTAATTCTCAATTGCTGAAAGAAAACGCAGCCCATCCTATCCTCGCCTGCACGATAACTACTAATGTAATGAGAACCGGGATCTGTTCACATGAAGTTAGAAAAGTTTTTTAAGTTTTGGAATACTTACTTTAAATCCAAGTGTTATTTAGTTCTTGTTGAGCTCTCTCAATCTGCTAAGAAACAGAAATAGAAAAGCATTAGCATAGGGGTGATTGTTTTGCAAAATATTGTTTTGTAAAAGACGGATTTGCTTTTGTTCCTCTTAAAGAAAAAAAGGTGCTCGCATTAATTTAAAGCTTTCTCATCTACTATATATCATTATATGAGAATAATGTCCTTTTTACGATGTACGAAGAAAAAAACCCGTAAATTATTGTCGTATGTTGGTCACAACGTTACTAACCAGCCCCTTTAATTACTTCACTTTGGTCAGTTGGATCGGTTTAATGAGCAACTGGACATACCATCCGATCATATAATGATGTCACAGAATCTTTTCTTTATAGCGTTGTTTCCGTTAAAGTTTAAAAAAAGAATCCACTTCATTGTCAGAAGAAGATGCGTATTTTTCTGAACTGTTCTCGCTCGGAGTGGTAACCTCTGGAAACCCGCCTTCCACGCATCGCATCAGAGAAAATGCGCGAATGTTTTCTTACTACCGAAATAAACATTCAACTTACAAAAAATATAGTTTCAATCTCTTAATCTTCAGACGTCACCGCAACATTAGAGTTTTAAACTCACTATCTGGATGTCAAAAATCGGTACTGCATCGATCCTGGGACAGTGCCATATACGTCATAAAAATCTTCACATATCTCCAACTGTCAAACGTTGACTGTGACTGCGGATAGAGTTAATTCCAAGTCACTCTTATCCCGATATTCAAAGACTTTATTGTTTGGCTTTGTTTACACTGACTAACACTTCTCGTTATGATCCTGGAATTCATGCGTGATTTGGAAACCAACTGTCATTCCATGAAAAAACTGCGAGTAAAAAATATCAGTTATCACACCGGACCGATGCTTGTCAAATGTTCGTAAAGGGTAATTACACTAACTTAGTGGATCTTTAATGACACTGCTGCAGTTTTCTGTTCAACCTGGAGCTATTATTTTATAAATTTTCCTCGGTGGATGCTTGTGTAAACCAACTGTCGAACGAAAAAACATCGTAAATGACAAAATACACTATTCATTCTTTGTCATTTTTTTCAAAACTGATGGAAGTGAAACGGAAGCCATAAACGATGCACAGAAGAACCTTTAAGTGCCTTGCATATATTGTTCAGTTGTCAATTTGGTTTTGTCTGAATAATGCACGGTGGTTTATCTCTAAGGCAAGTCAACTGATTTTGTTGCGTCAAGATTGAAAAGTAAGGCACATCATTTGATTATTTAATTCTAAACTCGTATTGACTTCCATTCTTATTCAAGTGAGTTAACACCCTTTCAACCCCCAACCAACAGAGAGAAAACAATGATGAAAAACAATGGCGTCTTGACTCAACAAAGAATATTACGCATGTGAAAAAGACACGCTTCGTTTCCATAAAACAAAAATCGAAACAAACAGATACACGAATAAATTAAGTATGTTTTCGACGAACAATACAACGTCTGTTTCTGATTGTTTTTTTCAAAATCTAATTTGCTTTTATATATGAGTGGAAATGGAATAAGAAAACTGACAGATCACCAAACATACCTTATGAGACTAAACCACATACGTTTTGCCAGTTTGTGGTGTTTGTTGCGATGATATGTCGTAAAGAACTCAACCGTGCTCAGAAGATGTGGTTTGACCACATGTTTGCACCAGTTGTTTTGTTATTAGATCGTCTACGAGCTGCCACCGCCTACTC
>JANRMR010249350.1:0-16217 GCA_025434825.1 Bergia sp. 'catenularis'
ACACTTGTTACAAAGCTCTATATATTTGTTGAATTTGTGCTGATAACACGAGTCGAGAAATCGATCAAAAGGAACTGTAACAACGTAACGGATAAGCTTATCTCTCGCCAGTTCTTAATATTTGTTGAATCTTTGGGTTTGTTGTTCTCGTCACGCTTCAGCAATATACATACATACATACATACATACATACAATGAATGAATGAATGAATGACAACTTTATTTGAACATGGTAGTTTCTTCAATTACATTGGTTATCAAGAAAGCCGTTAGAAGGTATATATACACATTAATTTACATGCATGTTAAAAGCAAGTTATATTACAGAAAACGCTTAAAAATCAAACTTGGCAATAGATGATTGAAAAGCTTAAGACTATTAATATTCTTAATGTCAGAGGGCAAACTGTTCCATAATTTTGCTCCACCGAAGGAAGGCTGCGCTTTAGAAACTCTGTACGAGGTAGAGGGAGCTTCAAATCTACGGCAGTAGAGCGCAAATCGTACTGGAGGAGCTCCTTAGATCGTACGAAAAGATCATTACCCTTCACAATATTGTACATTAACGGTACTTTTTTGTTTGATTCTTCTCATTTCAAGATTATCCCAGCCAAGTTAATTTAAAATCTTGTACGACCTCACTTCAATGGATAGAAGGGCCCCGAGTCGACCGTTATTTCAGAAGTTGGACGTTTTAAATATATATGAAATAGTGAAGCTCCAATTAGGTGATCTTGTCTTTCAACATACCACTGACTGCTTACCAGATATATTTTTCTAACTATTTCACTGGTTTATCACAAGTTCACAATTAAAAGTCTCTTTCTACCTAGACAAATTTTGAACTACGGTAAATTTGGCGTTAAATACTCTGCCGTTAAGCTTTGGAATGATATACATGTACCTATTGAGATAAAAATAAGGATTTTTTTAAAAAAAATTACAAAAAATATTTGATTAATAGTGATGAATGATGCATCCTTAGATTAATTTAGTGATACCTACCATACGTTTTCCGACAAAAACTTTTGCATATTTTCGTAACTGAGAGACCATAACAAAATTATGGCCTCTTGGTACAAATTATTAATCTAATCCTGTACCTCTTTCTCTAACTGAAATTGATGTTTTAAATACACCTTCTATATATAATTAGTAATAAAGTTAGACTTTATTCAACTCCTCCATCTTATATAGATTTTTTCTCCTTTCATTTAGGCTGTAAAAGCTTGTGTAACCTTTAAGGCTGTCCTCTTACATACTTCACTAAATATTTAATATAATTTATTACAACTGATTTTTTGTATAAATAGTGGAAATAAAGAACTGATAAAATGTTGAAGACTGGACCAGTGGCTTTACGTCCCTGTCCACAGACGGTGTGGCGAAAGAAGGTCGCCTAAAGTTCAACCCTCGACCAGGCCGGGAATTGAACCCGAGACCTTCTGGTTGGTAGTCAAAGATCTTACCAACTGTGCTAACCTCGCCCAAAGTTCAACCCTCGACCAGGCCGGGATTTGAACCCGGGACCCCTGGTTGGTAGTCAGAGATCTCATCGACTGCGCTAACCTCGAATATTTTCGTAAGCTTTCAAAAATGTTCAAAAGCTTTCTGAAACACCTTCGACAATATCGAGGAGCGTATTAGCGTAGGGCTTGTTAGCGCAGGGCCTATAACCGTAGTACTCGTTATCGTGGAGCTCATTAGCGTAGGGATTTATTTGTTACCGTAGGGTTTCACACTTGTGTGATAAGCACAAGAACAGGCACTGGAAAACCCCCGTCCCTGAGTAGAAAAATGCGTAAAAATATAGGCACAAACACAAACCAGACATCTTACTTTTTCTTGTCCTTGTGCTTGCTTTGCGTACTTTACCACTGGGCGGTAACAAGCATCAGTCATCTTCTCAGCTTGATCTATTAAAATCTGTGCGTGCGCGGTGTGTTCGTTTTGCTCGTGCTTACCTCACCGTGTCTGAACAACTCTTGTTAATTATCATTCTTGTGTTCGTGCTTACCTCACTATGTGATCGGTCCATATTCGTTTGTAGTTGTAAAATTGTGGTACGTGAGATATTTCATTTCCGTATTATTATTGTTGTTATTATTGCTTTGTCATTGTTATTAATTATTAGTTATATTTGTAAATTTTCCTTTGAATATAACTGAAAACCCCGCTTATGTGGAGCGCTGGCAAAAAGATTCTGAGTGCCAAGTTTAAGTTTCTCCTAAAGGTAAAAGTTACTCGAGATTGCTGGAACGTACTGCTAAGAGTTTATAAACAAAATCTGAATGCAAGGCGGCTAGTATTTAGTGTTCTACAGTTTATCTTATGTTGTATGTTCCTTTGCATTCAGAAGTACTATGGTTTGTTATCAGGAGTCACTTGTGTATTCTTTTCCTCGGTGATACCCAAATTATAGTTTTTAAAAATGACCAACTATAGCTTGTGTTCTAAATACTTTTTTTGCAAACAGGCGCGTTTCTCTGGCGCGCTCATTCCCGCACAGCGTGAGCCTGAGGCGAGTCTGACGCGAGATAAAAGAGAATGCTGGGTAATGCCAGTTCTCTTCAGCCAGAATTTCTGATCTTGCCGTGTGCTTGAAAATTTATCCTTGCTTCGAAAGATGGGTTTTGGTGACCTGAAATCACGATCTGGTTTAGAAGCCTTAAATAAGTTTCTAGAAGACAAAAGCTATATTGAAGGGTGAGTGGCAGAATAAATCGACAGAGTAACTGTCCATTCTAGCGGTAAAACACCTCTTCACTATTCTATTTTGTATAAAGCACGTGAATCGAACAGTCGTGGCGATGTTTTGGCCATTTGTATTTAAAATTGTACTTTAAAAACAGTTGTGAGGTTCAGAATTTTTTTATTCATGTGTGGGTTTACATTCCAGGTTTTATAAATCGAGTATTTGAGCAGGTTGTTAAAAAAATCAAATCAGAAATTCCAACCCTCCTCTCGATTTTTGATGCAATTTCCCGATCTCTCATTCTTGCTAAAAGCTCCCAGTTTTTCAAACAATTCGGGGATTGAGGGAAAATATTTTGAAATCTGGGGTGGCCCATATAGGACATGAGTTCAAACTTTTTCTAAATAAATTATGTTAAGCAGACACTTTACACAAAAATATGAGTTGTAAACATCAATTAAGTTACAAGTCGAATTTTTTGGCAAAAAACCGAGTTGTAAAAATCTTTCAATTTATAACTCGGACTTTTACAGCAAAAATCCGAGTTGTAAAATTTGCTTAATTTACAACTCAGATTTTTAATGCAAAAATTGAGTTGTAAAATTTTCATAATTTACAACTCGGATTATTAATGCAAAAATACGAGTTGTAAAATATTACAGTCTACAACTCGGATTTTTACTGCAAAAATCTAAGTTGTGATATTGCATACTTTATAACTCGGACTTTTACAGCAAAAATCCGAGTTGTAAAAATATTCCAATTTACAACTTGGATTTTTGCAGTAAAAATCTGAGTTGTAAATTGGAATAGTTTTACAACTTGGATTTTTGTTGTAAAAGTCTGAGTTATAAATTGAAAGATTTTTACAACTCAGGTTTTTGCCAGAAAATTTGAGTTTTAACTTAATTGATGTTTACAGCTCAATTTTTTGTAAAGTGTCTGTTTAACAAATTTGTTAGAAAAGGTTTGAACTCATGTCCAATATGGGCCACCATAAGAATCAGTGGCATTATAGAACATCCAAAGCAGCGATAATATTAAAATGTACTGATCTTAGTTTTCTTTGTGAGCAATCACATATCCTGGATGCTAGAGGTTAGACTCGCTCATTCGATGCTTGGCAAAGCTGGCTGAGCGAGTGTGAGGACTGAAGTGCCAATCATGAGTCAAACCTCTGGCAAGGAGTGCATGATCGTTAGAAGTTGCAGAACCAGTGTTGAGACGGTTACTATCATCTAGTCCAGAATATGGACTAGAATGGTGATTGGATAAGCGATAAACACTTTCTAAAACTACATATATCTTCCATTGGCTGCTAGCAATACAGGCCATGCCACTATCATGTGCACTGAACACAGCCAGAAGACCATGTAAAACGTGGCTGTTGCTATGCTGTTGACAGAAAGAAACTGCTCAATTTACAAACATTCATAATTGAAGATGCTAGTGCAAAAACGATGTAAGTGTCTTTGGATCAAGTTTTCAATTCTCCAAAGGTTCCTCAGTTTTTGTTCTCATAATTTTGAGGAGAATGTAAGTTTTCATCAGAAGTCACTTACGTCGTTTTTGCACTAGACTCTTTAATTGCGGCAGGAGAAGAATTGTTTCTGGAAGCAAACATCACGCCTGCACAAGCTGTTAGAGTAAAATTTCATAATTTACTGTCTTAAAACCAGGGCAGATAAATTCAGTGTTACAATTTATTTTCAAGAAGGACGTGTTTGTGGTCCTCCTGACCTCCTGATTTGGTAAATGTTATTTTTCAAATTGTTCTGGAGGTTATTAGTAGGATCAGTGCACGAGGCCTGAAAAACTACCATTCAGAGCTTGTACTGATTGCCATTTGACTGCTGGTTTCACTTGTCAAGTCTCATTTGAGGGAGTGTAATTCATGAGGAATACCAGCAGCAAGTTTGTCTGGAGAAAACATGGATGAGAAAGGCTTAAGAGAAAGAAAATATAGCATTATATTTGGAGTATGTTGTTGACATCACATCAGCTTATTTTCACGTATCAATCACACTTGCTCAGCTAGCTTCACCAGCAATCAAATGAGCAAGACTAACCTCTGGCACTCAGGGTAGCAATCACATTACTTCAAACATCTTCCCCGGTCCCCATATCCCGTCCAGTTCCTTTTGCAGAGTCCTCAAACTGCACTCCATAATGTTCTCAAAATGCATAAAATGTCATTTCAGAAGATCAAGTTTTTAACAGTTTCCAAAAAAAGGACAGGGGAAGCTAGGGAAAAGTCTCAGCTCCAGGGGTTGGAACCCTTGTCAGTTAGTGATGCCGTAGTGTATCGTGGCCGTTTGTATGTTTGCTCTTAGTTGCGATTTTGATGTTTCATAATTCTCATGCCACTGATTATAGATTATTATACAGTGAATAAATTTATTCTATTCTCCAAAATTTAGTTTTGATATGTGTCATTTGCAATGTATAAAGTATGGATTTTGATAAATCAAGACTTTTATTTATAATAGTGCATTGCATTATGAATTGTTTGTTATCAAGGAGGCCAGCCCTATTTACTTGACACTGGATTTTCAGTCTTGCATGGATGTGCCAATTTTACTTGTGCTCGAGGCACAGATAAAAATGGTGGTATGGGTATCACTTTCATCCATGCCATATCAAAAAGCTAGTGCAGTGTAACTTTAGGGATTTTAATTTATAGTTTAGTTGGTGGGTTGAAATGCTGAGGTTTGTTGGGATCCATCAACACACAAAATAAAATAATAATAGTGACCGACCCTAATTTGTGACCAGAGCTACAGATATTACTTTGTTTGGTTTAATGCAGCAGTCTCATTGATTGAATACAAAATTTGGGACAATGAGGAAAAACTCGAGAAAACAATGTTTTGCATGTAATGGTGGCAAAGAATATGATTAAAACTGTAGAAATGTTTTATTCTTCTTGTCCTTGACAGATACACCCCATCACAAGCAGATGCTGTAGTGTTTTCAGCTTTGTCCAGTCCACCACCCGTAGAACTCTTCCATGCTCTTCGGTGGTACAACCACATTTTGTCATTCAGTGAAAGAAATTTGTTTCCTGGCCAAAAAAAGGATGTCAGTAGTTACGGCTCAGCTCCAGTAACTAATGGTAAAGCTGTGGCAGATGATGATGATGATGATGTTGACCTCTTTGGTTCAGAGTCGGTGAGAGTTTTACAAATTATTTTGACCACAGTTTGTCATGTTACAGTGTATAAATGTATTAATGTATAGTTGGCCTTTAATAAAGATTATTTTAAAAAAAACATTGTTTCAGGGTTTGTTGGGCCCTTGAATTGGTTGAATTTGATTTTCTTTTTTTTCAAGGACATAATTAAAAATAGCTCATTGGCATAGGGCTGGGGTGAAGGCCAAAGAAAACATTTAAAGGTTTATTGGGGTTTTCAAATGAACCTTCGAATCTTCTGTTTCAGGAAGTTAATGAAACACTCAATCTCAGGCTCCAATACATGAAAAAATGATTACTATATGCTGCTGCACGACCACCCAACATATTCACCCTGCACTAAGCAGCACAGTCTGAAACTGCAACTTTTTCAGCCTTTTCTTTTGATAACTTAAAACAGCCAGGTTTAAAGTCAAGTTTCTCAGAAATTAGGGCATTTTTGTTGAAAGATACTGTTGTTTCATATAAATTTAAAACTACTGACCAAAGAAACGAAAGTTTGAAAGCTGACAAAAACCTTCGAAGGCAATGTGAATGAACGAAGGTTTGTCCCAGCCCTACAGTAGCATCTACAGTCACTATTATTGCTCAAGTAAAAATTGTTACTCAAAGAAAAAGGCCAGCAGTTTGAAAAGTAATCATATAAAGAGTTAAAAAAACAAGTGCTTCTTTGACACTTGAAAGCTAGTTAATTTCAGTAATTTTTTGGTCAAGATAACTTTCGATAACTTCAGGCCAGTGCCATGGGAGAAAAAGTCATTAAAAGTCCTTGAATTCATTGAGTCATTAAGACGATCAAATGCTTTGTTTTAAGCAGTTGAAACAAAACCAGAATATGTTTTCTTTCGAATTTAGAGTTTTATTATGGTCTATTAAACACATACAAATACAATTTAGATGGGTTCAAATTTAATTTTTAAAATTTAAAAATTGCTGTTATAGTTACCCAGTTGAATCTGTTGCATTTATTTGCATTTGGGCAAAGTTAGTGCAGTCAGTTAGATCTTAGACTGCCACCTATGAGGCCCCGGGTTCAATCCCTGGCCACCATTAAGGGTTGAATATTTTGGTGACCTTCTTTCCACCAAAGTTGACTCAGCTTTCCATCCTTCCAAGGTTGGTAAAATGAGTACCAGCATGCTGGGGAGTAGAGTATCACACTTTGTAAAGCACATTTGAGCATATTTACATGGAAAATGGGCTATATAAATACAACACTTTTTTATTTGATGGATATACATGACTGTACACTATAGACTTGTTACTTGGAGAGATGTTTATTTTGGGACAAGGAGGGTTTTATCTTTTGTGTAAAATGATTTTCAAGCCTTTGGCAGATTTAAAATGCATATCTTGACAAACATGATTTACTGTAGACTAATAATAAATAATGCATTATTGGCTGCTAGGTGTTCTATTGCCACTGGCCTGGCTGTCAGGTGCTGAACAAAGTTAGTTTCCACCTTTGATGCATTCTGTCATGCTTGGGACTTAAAAGGCACTTTCACGGCTTTGCGCATTGACAAAAGACTTACAGTAGTTCTAAGCTAAAATATCTATAACCAGGCACTGTTCATATACTAATCTACAGTAAGTTTTGTGACAGGCAGCAAGTACTTTTTTTTAGGTGGCCATTAAGTTGGATTGTACTTGTTTTTCCTGTTTTTGATTGTGTTATTAGCAATGTTCCGGGCTGGAACACAAAGTAATAAATTGTTTTAAAAATGCATAAAACCTGGAGAGATGTGTTTCAGCCAATGGCTTTTGGTAGATTAAGATGTGTTTTATTTTTAATTTGTAACACAAATAACATAAACATTGCAACTTCAATGATTTACATGTAGCCATGAAAGAACCACCTTTTACAGTATTGGTCATACCAGCAAGGTTTGTGTACATGTACAATGTTTTGTGTTTTCTCTTGTGTGCAGGAAGAGGAGGATGAAGAAGAGGTGAAGAAGAAGCAGGAACTTTTAGCGAAATATGCTGCTAAAAAGGCAACCAGTAAGTGGTGACAGTCTATGGATTGTGTTGCTAATAAATCTTGGAATAAAAGGGCTTTTTCACTACTTTGTGCATGCTCAAGATTTTATTGACAAGAAAACCAATTCTGGCTAAAATATTTATAAACAGACAATATTCAAATACTGATCTAAGTTTTTCCACAGCCAAATGGCATGGATGGTATGTTTTAGGTGGTGATTAAGTTAGATTTTAATTATCAATTTTTATGTTCTGGGTCATAACACAAAATGATAAATTGCTTTAAAATGCATAACATCTGACAGAACTGATTGATCACTGTCTTTTAGTGAATTAAGATGATTTATTAAAATTCCTTTGAATAAATACCATAAATATGTAACTTTTGGAAAAGATCAAATCAAGTGCTTTAAATTATAATTGATCATTGATCTTTTACCATTTGTTGACCATAAAATAAGAACTCCAACAAATAAATAAAAAAAGTGCAGAACCCATACACTTGAAGGGCTATGATCAGTCAAAAATATTCCCTATTTGGCAAATCCACCAGCCTTAAAGAAGTTTCTTAATGTTGTACATGTTAATTGGATGACTGAAAACAATAACAAAGTTTTGAATACAGAAAAAGAAATTGAAAGCTAATACTGATGACAAATTAGGACACCATAACTATTATGCAAAATGGTTAGCTGATAAACAAAATGAGGAAGATGAAATTAAAGAATTGAACTTGGGACCTTGTATTTGCAATCATTGATCTAACTGAGTCAACCATACTAAGAATACTTAATGTGCAACATGGCAGTTTAGGCAGTAGGTTGTAAGAATTACCAGTATGATTTTTGTATTTTACATCCATCTTAAAGTTTACAGTGCAATCTTGTTTCTAAAGTTAGATGTACAGTAATTGCACATAAACTTAATTGTCTGTTATTTTCTTGATTTAGACAAAATTGATGGCATCTTTACACTCTTTTTTCAGAAAAAGCTGTCATTGCAAAATCCAATCTTGTACTTGATGTCAAACCCTGGGATGATGAAACTGGTAGGTTGCAGGAGTCTTGGCAAATTTTAACAATATTTTATAATCAAGAGGAACTACCCTCAATCCAGAATTGGGTATTCTGTAGTTCAGCAAGTACTTTCCACTGCCAGATGTGGGTAACCTGTGGAAGGGTACTTTCTACTCTCAGGATATGGGTAACCTATGGTGGAGTACTTTCTACTACCAGATATGGGTAACCTGTGATAGAGTACTTTCTACAGTCAAATATGGGCAACCTGTGGTAGAGAACTTTCTACTGTTAGATGTGGGTAGCCTGTGTTGGAGTACTTTCTACTGTCAGATATGGGTAACCTGTGATAGAGTACTTTCTACTGTCAGATATGAGCAACCTGTGATAGAATACTTTCTACTGTCAAATATGGGTAACCTGGGGTAGAGTACTTTCTGCTGTCAGATATGGGTAGCCTGTGGTAGAGAACTTTCTACTGCTAGATATGGGTAACCTGTGGTAGTATATAACTTTTTTGTGGACCATTCTCTTAGAGTTTCTAATTTCTTTCCTGTAATCAGATATGGCCGAGGTAGAAAGGTTAGTGAGAACAATTGAAACCGATGGCCTTGTTTGGGGTGCGTCAAAGTTGGTCCCTGTTGGTTATGGAATCAAGAAACTTCAAATCAGCTGTGTGATTGAAGATGATAAAGTTAGCACCGACTTCCTTGAGGAGCAGATCACGGCATTTGAGGACTACGTGCAGTCAATGGACATTGCAGCCTTCAACAAAGTCTAAACTGGCAAGACAGGAATTTCTCATTAAATAAAAAATGGCTTTTCTTTAATACGAGTGACATGTTTTTTTTGTTTGTTTTTTGTTTGCAATCTGCGAATGCTATTCTACCGAGAAGCATTCATTCTTGTTAGGCATGCAGAAATTAGTTATTCTAAACATTGCACGTTCATTTCGTCGCTTTCTTTCTCTGACTTTATGAATTGTTTCATATCCCCAAGAAGTCCTTAACATTTAAAATAATTATTCCATACAGTGATCAGCTCACCGATAATCAACCCTACGGTAATCGGCTAGAGGCTAATAAACCTTCCGTAATTTGAAAATTTAAATCAGTTTGTTACATTTGCGTGATCGCTAAGCTGAAATTAGACCGTTGCTGCCTAGGAAAGTCTGGACATGTGTATTTTCAGCTTTAGATCGCTCGATTCTGAAGAGAAATTCGGCTCTCCAGCTCACTTGAGATGAATCTTTTACTTTCAAATGGATTGCTTGGGATGGAAAATTTATTCGTGATTGTGCTGGCGTGAATTTTTGGCAAGGTGTGGCTTTTCGTGGAATTTATCAGGCTTTTGTGGCGAGTGGTGCAATCTGCTGTGTGTGCGGCCTTCAATTTACTTCTACATTGGGGGAACTCCTCGCCGGTTTATCGCTCCAAAAGGCTTCAAATCGCGCACAGAACAAACAATAAACAAATAACTTGAGGTAAGCAAACTTTATTTCAATCCAACTAGCAATTATTTGGAAATTTGGATAAACGATTAAATTTCCCATACAAAGTCTTATAATGTGCAGGAGCCTGGCACAGAGCCGGCGTACTCGAAATGTATTGAAAAACACGAATTACAAGTTTGGGCTGCCTGTGAATAGACTAATAGTGCCCTCTGTTTATTTCACCATTATTGTTCCATGTTTACTGTGGTATTTAATAAGAACAATCGACATGTTCTGTAATAACTTGAGCATCTTGTAATTAATTAGTAGCACTGTCCTCCTCCCTCCAAAAAATATAATAATAATAGTAATAATAATACTAAAAATAATACTTACAGACGTAGCTCAGTTGGTTAGTGCGCGGCCTTCGGAGCTGGAGGTCCCAAGTTCCTCGTTGACTCCAACGTCTGCTTCGACTTTCCTCTGATCTGTGTAGCTGTAGCTTTAAATACCCGTAAAACGGAGCACTGACAGAGGGAGGGGGTAAAGTGCGCACCGTCGGCTTCCATTGATACCAGCCCTAGAGCTGGCGGAACCTACCGACGTTAAATAAGGGCTACCTTTACCTTTACCTTATAGGGTGCTTTTCTAAAACCCAAATCGCCTTACATACGTGGAATCTTAAAGGGCTGTCCACGAGAAGACCATGAAGAACCATGTAGGCGGCGGTGCAGCGGGGGTCACGGATTTAGCACATATTTTGCATACAGTTATACCTTGGTGCTCTATTGTCAAATATGGTGTTAGTGTGGTTTAAGCCTCTTTACCTTGTCTTTTCCAGGGGGTGCCCTCGGGAGCAATTTTTGCCTTGTTTCACATCGAGAGTTTGGCAATGTTTAGGTGCGCTAATCTCTGAACGTTTATATATATATATCTCAAATCTAAAATAATTAACCAGCTGGAATGTTTGGGAGTTGGGTTTCATAAATGTCCATATGTTTTCTAGAACTGTTTTGCGCCGCCTTTCCGGCGACGGCCACTTCGCCCAGTTTCAAACAACCGACAACAAAACAATCAACAACATGAACGGTTTTTCTCAAAATGGAAAATTAGAGTTGGAAAGTTTTGTGATTTGAACCACAGTTAATAAAACTGAATGTGAAGCTCAACAAACATCAAAAGGAGTGTACAAAGCTGATTTGTTCTATGTTGATGCTTAGGTTGGCAAGCATTTTTCTAATGGTTTATGAAAATGCACACTTTTTGCAAGTTTTTGAAATTAGACAAAGTGGTCGTCGGAAAAGACCCTTCCCTCCCCCCGGCCCCCGGAAGCCAAAGGAAAGAGGCTTGAACCAAACTGACACCATATTTGACAACAGCGCGCCAAGGTGTAGCTGCATGCAAAAGATGAGCTAAATCCGTGATCTTCAGGAATAATGTTCCACAGTTTAGGTTCAGCAGAGGAAAAGGCTCGATCGCCATAGTGGTTGATTGGGCAGATGTTGTGCTCAGCAGTGAACAACTGGAAGATCGTAGCGTCCGTGGAGTGGAATATTCTTCAATAAGCGATACTAGGTATTTGGGTGATGGACCATGTGAGATCTTGTAGGTGATAAGTAGAATCTTGAAGTTAATTCTCTCCTCCGCAGGGAGCCAATGTAGCTCTATGAGAATCGGTGTTGTATGATCTGAACGCTTCGATCCTGTTACAAGATACGCTGCAGTGTTCTGGATTCTCTGCATTTCTGATATTTAGGTGCGCCATATAGAAGGCTGTCATAATAATCTGTTCATGAAACTACTAGAGAGTCTACAAGCATTTTAAGTGCATCATAAGTGAGATATTTCCCAATCCGCCCAGTGGACCTTGTAGCAAGAGTGGTTTTCTTTACAAGTTTCATTTGTCTATCTGATTATTAAAAGTCAAGTTCTTATCCATAATAACACAAGTCTAAGTTCCTAGCCTTCTCTTTAACTTCTATTCTGTTAGATATATACATTAGTGAAAAGGTAACAGTAATTATCTGTTCCTAAGCGAGCAAGTGCCACTCTTCGGATAGACCACTGCTGCGCCCACTACATATACAGTACCAATTTTAAAAGCACTGGATTCTCGCCATGTAACAAAAGTTTAGTTATGGCGATACAATGCTAGGTGTGAGTTGCAGTTGGGACATGTATGCTCGACGTCCTTCAGAGAATCCATGCAGAAGGGAACAAGACAGCATCCTGCGTAAAAACCCATCGTACACAAAAAGGCGGCGAGTGTCCAATTTAGACTTCCAACCGTCGTATGTGAGTTCGTGTTCACATTATGCTTACACACGGGACAATACACCCTGAAGGACCTTCGTTGAAACTGCAGTTTCGAGCACAAGATCGGGTGGCTATTGTTTTTTTTCTTTACGCAGTACTTTCGCTGCTGCATTCTCTTCGCCGCAGATATATATGGTGTCTACACTGGAGTCTTCAGCATCTTCAGTCCGGATGGCATTTAGTGTCTCCACTGATGTGAAAACCAAATTTGTTTCAGTGGATCCGTCCGGACGTCTCCCATTTACCAGCTTTACATTTGATTCGCCGTTTTTATCAATGTGTGAAGGTATAAGAGAGTCGACTTTTGCCAACGCACTGCTCTTTTTCTGTTCGTCTTTTATTGAACATATGGTAGAATCGCCTTCTGAGCAGATGCCAGAGAAACACTGGACCTTTAAAGCTCCTGTCTCGGTAGTAGAGGCGTCTGTATCCAGAGAGTTTGTCTTGCTTTTCGAACAGGTGGAAAGCTTGTTGAATTCTGCTTCACGGTGTGTATTCAGGGTCGAACACTTCGGCAAAGTTTGTTCTACTTTGTCTTTTTCATCAGAAAGCTCTCTGTTTTGGTCAAGATTTCCTACCGTACGGCAGAGCCTTTCGGCGATGGGTGCTAAGACAATCTTATCTGAAGTTAAGGAAGTCGAACTACCCTTTTTTAACAAAATATTGCCTTCGGGTATGTACGAAACTGTTTTGCTGACAAGTTTGCTCCATCGTTCGCTTCGCGAAATACGCCACAGCTTGAATTCGGTCTTTCCGCTCCTGAACTGTGAAATCTGTTTTTTTGAGAAAGTGGCGAAGATAGTCGTCTTTCGGTATTGTTCATTGTCGGGAGCGGTTGAACATGATGAACAGAATACGAGAAATATTTACTAAACCGGCTTGCTGTTGATTCGCGAGCATTCTCATCTTTCTCACCTCTAGTTTTCATTTTTCTGTTTAAAGATCTACCGTTGTCTTGCCAGTTTGACAAATCGATTGGGTTCGACATCTTCAAATGCTAAGCCACAGGCCCGCGTGTCGCATCAATTCCTTTGACTTGACAAAAACACGCCGCAAAGATTGTTTGGACAGGCCGTGTTTGCTGATTGCTCGGCAACCGAAGAAAACTTGTGCTGATTTCTGCATATAAAATCATTTATACCGGTTTTATAAGATATATATAGTTTCTAAAGCGGTTAATCAACACTCTGGTTAATTCAAAACATTTCGCTCATTCTTCAGTCCTTAATCGATTCTCTTTTCATATTTTGTTACATTCAGTTTTTTCTAAATAGCATTACTACAGCTATTTAACTATTTTGATTTTTAATACAGCGGAAACATTTTCCACTTAACAAGCGAAGGACATACAGTGTGTCGAACAAAACTGAAAATTTCAAATTACAAATAAGAAATCATGGAGCTGTACCCAATCTGTAATAATACTGACTGCAAACGCCTCCATTCAACCAATAAGATACATACAGTTACAAAACCTTTAGCTAATTACCTGGCAAGTTTGGCTAGCTATGGAAATATCTAATTTGCTACTGACATCGGGTAAGACAGTTTTAAAGTTATTGACCGTATTTACATAGAAAGACAAGTAATTCGTCTAGATAAATCGGAAATCTCCGTCAGACGAACTAAAGTTTCATGCTGTTTTGTGCGACAAAACGACGCACTGAACAGACGAATAATTCGACAGGGTGAACCCGAGACACACTAAACAGACGAATTAAACGGGAGCATTGTAACGATGTAAACAAACTTTATAACCGCTTGAATGTGTTTTCAACAACGAGAACAGGAAAAAAACATCCGTTTGATGAATCTCATATTTAGTCAGACGCACTTAAATTCTACTATTTGATGCGTCCCGTATTTATCCTGGCCAGACGAATTATTCGTCTTTCTAGGTTAATACGGCCATTTTTACACAGTACCAAATTAGATCTTTTATTGAACATGTTCCGAGCCAATCCGAATAAAGAAGGTAAAACTGTTGACTGCATGATTAACGTCAAAACTTGGATAAGAATTAATGTTGAAGAACATAATCTTGCCACCTTGAGCAACATATAAAACAATGGAAAACGCAAAATGATACAAACAGGGTAAAAGCGTCACGTAGCCTGTTCAACTGGTGAAAATTCACCGTAATTCAGGTTATTCAACAGAAAGTTGAATAACACGGGTGGTTATTTAAAGAATAAGCCTCTTAACGCTTTCAGCCCCAGCCAGTTTATCAAAACGTATCTTCTCCTTACAACATCAGTACAAAACAAGTTGTTTGGTTGTGGGATTACAGGAACTGATCACGCACAGCAAAATATCTAACATGAACAGGGAAATACCCAAATTGTTTAAAAGGAAAATACAGATACAGTTTAGGAGAATCTAGCAACATATGATCAGCCGTGTTTAGGTTGAAAAGGTGAAACACCAAAGAAAAAACAAGCTTTCGGTCTTGGTCTGGAAACGAGTCTAGATCGAGATGATAAACGGTTTTGTAAGCGACCTCGTCCCTGATTGGCTGATTCCATTAACTCAGATCAACTGTTTGTTATGCGATTGTTTTATAAAAAAAGTTTTCAGAAAGCTTTTAAATACGGTTTGGAAATCTCGGGAAATCATTAAGAACCTTCAGGTTGTTTATTATAAACTCGCGGTACTCTTCCCAATATTATAACCCGGAACTTGGACAATTAAACCAATGTTTCACAGAATAAATTAAAGCACTTTAGCTTCATGAGCACACGTGTAAAAAGGTGTAAAAAATTGGCAAAAATTAAATACGTAATAGGTATAATAGATATAGACACGTGGTAACCTACTTTTTCAACTATAACTAATGGCCGTGTTTACCTTGAAAGACCAATAATTCGTCCAGGTAAATACGGAGATCTGCATCAGATGAATTTAAGTTTCGTGCTGTTTAATTCGTCTGTTTTAGTGCGACGAATAATTTGACTGGGTAAACCCGAGACGCACTGAACAGACGAATTAAACGGGAGCTTTGTAACCAAGCAAAAAAACTTTGTAACCGCATGGATGTGTTTCAAGAACAGGGATACGTCTCGCATTTATTGAGACGCACTAAATTTGTGCTATTTGATATATTTACCGAGGCTAGTCTTGGACGAATTATTCGTCTTTTTAGGTAAATACGGCCAATATCTTTAATACCTACCTCAGTTGTTGTTTAATTAAATGTACTATAGTCAACATTAACAATTCACATTTAATAGAGAAATTTTTATTTTATGTGAGAAATTTATTTCTATATAAATCAATACATAAGGAATACAAGGACTTGTTAGTTTTGCTTCAGTTACAGCTTTTATTCCTTGAAGAAAACTAATTTTACTAGTCGAAATGTTGGAATAAAAATTGAATCTCGGAGGATAATTTGGTACTGTTTGTTAATTGTAACTTACTGATACCAATAATGTACTTTGTTCCGATTAGTTTGGGTTTAACAAGGGTCACTGTGTATAGAAACACAACAGAAGTTAAACGAAGAGGGAAATGTACGTGCAACTCACTGTTTTTTATTTGGGTTTCTAGCGAGCTCAATATCAGTGTGTATGTGTGTGTGTG
>JANRMR010249572.1:0-16216 GCA_025434825.1 Bergia sp. 'catenularis'
AAACTTATTTCTTACAAAATATTCTTTGTCACTTCGTTCAGCACCCCTAGCTCAGATTCTGCTCCGCCGTCCCTGCACTAAGAACAAAATTTTCAGCAGTTGTTAGCTGAATGCGGTTTAATGTTCCATCAAGAATTTTCCACACATCACGGGCAGACATAGGTACTCATCCGCGTCTCCTGCCGATAAAACGAGCCTGCGCTTAGCTGAACTCACAGTAGTAGAAATGGATGATGTTTTAAATTTAACTAACAACAGCGCACATTTGTAGCCAATTAAGCTAATGCGATAAAGCTCTATAGAGGTCAGTTAGGGGTCTGTCAACATTTGTGGTTTGTTCAGTACAAGAAGGACGATAAAATCGTACATCGTACGGTCATTTCTTAATACTCATACTGCCTGTTGCAATACAGCTTTTTAAGTTGCCCAAAACCTACCTTACCTTTTTTTTTTTTTTTAACTTCTAGTAGCTGTTTTCTTTAACTGAAATGTTTAAAGATAAAATTTCATCTGTTTAAATAATTCTTTTTGTATAATTTCATCCAATATTCATAATAAAACGCCAATAAAAGTTAAAATATACTAATGGTAAATATTAAAAGTTTAAAATATACAAACGTTTTTGACTAAGTTGTCGAAGATGAAGATGACAACTTAGTCGAAAACGTTTGTGTATTTTAAACTTTTAATATTTTACCATTAGTATATTTTGAGTTTCATCCAACTACCGTTTTAAATAAACTAACCCAAAGGCGGGAAAGGTCAATAGTCAATTAATCAAACGTTAGACCAGAAAACTTCCATCTACTCGGGTTATGCTACATGTAGTTCAGGCTCTTACAAAAATGATTCTTATAGGTATATCGGCGCGTGCTTTCACGACACAAATTACAAGAACCGAATGACAGAAAGTAAAAGCTGTTTTCACTAATGATACATTCTATTTCCTCGCAAAACTCCGTCTAATCTAACTCTCTTTTATGAATTAGAGTGTTTTAACTTGTCCTTGAATGAAATAGTTTGAGTGAGCGGTACTTTGAATGAAGAAATTAAAATTACCTGGCACAAGTGAATTTTTACCTGCCAGCACAGAGTCAACTGACTCAAAAAACATTTAACTACCATTGTAATAAGATACGAAACTATATTCTGTTATATACGTAAATAACGATTTCATGTTTGTTCACGATTCTAAATCAAGCTGACTTCAATAAAAACCAATTAATTATTTTTGATTTACTACTCCTAAAAGCGAGCTTCCGAAAACGTGGTCAAAACCTTGCCACCACGAAGTTTAAGATGTTTCCGACAGCTGGAGAAAGGCGAAACTCACAGCTCAGGATGCTATTTTGTAACAAAACCTATTTCCGCCACAAGGCTCTATGGGAGTTTTCTGGCAAATTGGTTTGCCTTAAAGCAATGTTTTACATCGCTGTGTTGCTATCTTGAATTGTACTTCAACATTTGCAAAAATCATTCAAGCCAAGCCATTGATGTAAAAATACACTTTTCTGTTAGATCACAGATTGTTTAATTGTGTAAACTGAAACTACAAAGTATTGGTTTTCAATTCACCTGTCGACTATCAAAAGACAAAACCTGCAGTTTTATGTAAACATTGCCATTCACAAACTGTGCTGTTGATGTATTGCTTATGTAACTCACATTTATCGCCGTTTTCAAAGCGGTTTGAATCTGTTGGATAACTCAGCTGTTGGGTAACTCTATTGGATGACAGCAGATAAATGATAGATGCTACGAAATTGAGTTTTATATAAGCTGAACATCGTCTAATTTAACTCAACAGTAAATGATTTCATAACATGTACATTTTGAGTTTAGAAGATTGTGCAAGTTTTTCTTTACCTTATCTGAAATTCTCTTTCTCTGCTGCGCGAAATGCACAGAAAAACTAAGTGAAGATTTTTAAGTTAAAACTTAAGGTGTTTACCGGTCTTGTGTTTATGTAAACGTTAAAGAAGGGCTGACACTGACGTCTACCGTGTATGAACACATCCAGGGGGTACACTCTCACATTAGTTATACGTACATATATGCGCGGCGCCATAAGGTAGGGTTTTCGAACTGGAATCGGGTAGATTTTGATATTTGGATCTGAAATTGGGTATCACGTTTTGACGAAACTGTGAGAATGTGCCACATGGCAAATCAGTTTTAGAAGGATAGCTTGAAAATTGCATAATTTGGGGAAATTTGCATAATTTGGTCTGAAAACGAGTGAGTGTTTTGCGAAACGCGTCGCAAATGGTCTTATCATCAGCAAGACTCGGGTCTGCCAAGAACTGAGTTAAAGACTAAAAAGAAATTTTTACCCAGCAAAAGAATTATCAGTACTACTAAATGTTATATAAACGCTAAAATTTGTTAATTTATACAATTTATGATTGTAAGAATATTTTTATAACGTAGTGAAAAACGTCAATTGCCTCGTTTAGTTTTCCTTCTTACTCCCACCCAATCTTTTTAAGCTATAGAACCTCACTTAAAGAATTCTCGACGCAGGAAATCTAAGCCTTCATTCTCTTCAAGCTGTTTTATTTTCAAGTCCTTTTTCAAAATTAGTAAGCTCTTAAAATATAAAAGTAATCATTGCCTCACCCTTTGGAGGGGTACACTGTAGTGCGGCTATATGAGCAAAAGAGGCGGGGACAGGGGGATGCGCTCCGTTCTACAGAGATCTCCTTTGTAAGTATATTATAGAGGTACAGTTTTGTTCAAGAATAGAGTATGAAAGCGTAGAGGTTTTTAGGAGTTGGGCCTCTTTGCTCCACCGTATAAAACTTTATTGATAACACCTGAGTAATGCGGATATGAGAAATGGTCTTCGCAGTTAAATTATATGCAACTCAGTTCAACAACGATTGCCAATTTTACCTGAAAAAAAAATTCAGGCCTCAACGGGATACGAACCCATGACCGACGGGCTATCCTACATGGTGAGTTTAGGAGATAGAAGGCAGGTTACCATAATCACTCAGTTTGAAACTTTTGGGTTCGAAAGTTTGACACCCAAGATGCTGCGCCCGCATTTGTTATTTCTTTAACTGTTTGACTTTACTCTGTTGGCATTCGATGTCTCTCGTACCTTGCTAACTGAGCCGCACGACGATCAAAAGTATGAAAGTTAACCACATTTCCACCCTGTGCTTAGGTGGAACCAAACCATAACCATAAAAACTTAAGTTAAACCTTATCCCAGTTCTACTACTTATAACTGTAATCTAGCCTAGTTCCTAATCCTAATCCTAATGCTAATCCTAACGCTAAGAGACAGACTATTTGATCTCGTGGGGGGTGAGGGAGGCGAGTGAAAGAAATTGTGAAAAAGATTGCACGATCGACCGTGGTACGCTCCAAAGATATAAAGAGAATGTACGGAAAACCGAAATAAAAGCTTTTGGTTGGAGGTTGATAGAGAAACAAAATTGCACTGAAATAATTCTTTCTTCCCCCTCCCCTCCCCTCCCGCAACAAGACCAAATGATCCGTTCCTAAATCTAAACTTACTCTATAAATGCCTCTGTCTGACTACAGCCAGAGGGTAGTAACTAATGTTGGGTCACTTTCATATTTCTGCGCATAACGGTTCAAACTACTGAGGTTTTCGGCTCTATGTCTACATTTTGAGTTCAATTAAAGTTTTAGGACTTGTAATTCCTTTAAAAACGATTAAACACTTATATAAACACATCTACATCTACCTATAAAAATTCCTCTGATTGAAAGATTTTTATTTAAAACCTAGCTTCCCTACGTTTCGGTCAACTGTACCTAGACCTTATTCAGAGAGGATGAAAGAAATCAGTGCGAAAGCCATATTCAAATTTAATTTCAGTCTTTCTTTAGCAAGGAGCTAAATTCAAATTTCGAGATGCAGAAAAGCCCTCGCTTCATAACAACATCGCGGTGTTGTCATAGTTAAAGAAGAATTATCATGCATGTATATTTATCTACGACACTTACAAAGCGCTTCTCTATCATGACATTTGTGATCCCTTTGCTAACAAATGTTTTATTGTTTCCCTATGGAGAAAAAGTGGTAACGAACAGTCATGACGACGTATCAAGTCTCCTTCGGTTTGACCTTGTGAACCTTAAAAACAAAACTGTCAAAATTCACTTTTCTATAAGTTTTACTTGGCACGCATGAATACTGCAATAACAGTTGATACCTGTGCATTATATATTTATTAACATCTAAAATAACATATGGGTTACCAGTGGCTCGTTCAAGAAGTGTATATTCCATGGCCTTAGTGTCGACTGTGAACTAAATACGGAGGGGGTGGTGTTGGTGTTGGAATGCTACTTGGCAAACAGGTGGGACACATTGAGTTCACCCTGAAGACAGGGTAAGGATAGATGGGTACACTCCAGGGATACAGGGGCACCAAGTTCGATCGTTCATTCTCAGATCCCATGTGATGTATCGCTTCTCCCACATTTTCTCGTTTCCACTTCGTCCTCCGATTCTGAAACCATGTTTTAACTTGTTTGTTTGAAAGGTTAAGAGATTTTGCGAGCACGTCTCGTTCGGCAATGGTCAGGTATTTGTTGCTGAGGAATTTCTCCTCCAGACATTTCAGCTGAAAACTTGTGAATGCTGTTCTCCGTCGCCGAACTTTCGTGCTTCTTTTCTTGAGTTTTGCTTGAACCTCTTCCTTCCGATCCATCGCCGCGGGCGTGCTTTGCCTTGGATCTGAAAGTTAATAAGTTTTAATTAATTCATTTGCGCATAATTAAAGAGCTGTAGAAAATCCAAAGCTATTAAACTAAACTATAATTAATAAATAACATTTGCCACTTCGCCGGAACAACAAAAGTGACTCTTAAAGAGTGTCAATTACCCACCCACCCCTCCTTTAGGATAGAGTTAGAGTCAAGGTTGGGGTTAGGTTTACCTTTAGGTTTAGGGGAGGGGTAGGTGGGTCATTTACCAGAAACCGGGATTGATCCAGTTTTTTTTTTTTTTTATACATGATCGGGGTTTTTTACACAATCCATCATTAAGAATCTTCCTAACGCTTTTGTTTTTGCACAATGAATGTTAGTTTGTAACGTCTAAGAAACTATACAGTAAGGAAAATACTTAAGCGCAATCACATCACACTTTGCACCCGCTAGAGATTGTATTTCGTTCATATAAACTTAGCATTTCTAGTATTGCTACGTTTGGGTTGACTGTTCCAGTATAACTGAAGTGGTAAATTTGTACTCATTCATACAAGACACTCTTCAGACAAATCATATTTTAAAACAATCTGTGCCAATGAATTTTTGGCTTGCGTTAGGAAGGTGTACTTGTCCAGTTTTCTTTCTGTCAACATCAATCCTTTCAGTCAATTTCAGCAACAACAGGGACTGAATTAATAAAGAGATATCTGTCTGCAGCGATTTCGAGAGATTTGTCTTTAAATTGATTTATTGCAGCTCACATGCATTAATTCACAGGAATCTCTGTTAGAAAGAAAATTCGCAATACGAATAGTAATGACTTCAGCGCCTTTTGACTACTCAGTGAAATTTGTAAACAGCTGATGAGTTGAAATTTGAAAACTCGTTGCAACTTCGCAGACTTCGGTTTAGTGTCTTTGGTTAAGCAGATTAAATGACTTAGCTAAAGTTTACCGCGCAAACGCTGTCATTTTCGGTTAGTGTTTGAATTTCGAGCTCAAATCCAAAGAAATTTCTTTTACAGCCATTTCTTTCTATTTCATTAAAGGTCATTACAGTATTTGCTTAAGCTTGTTGGATTTCTGAGAAAATGTTTAGAACATTTTTAAACCGACTTTCAAAACAGTTGCAGCGTTAACGATCAAATATGTAGTTCATACATGTTGTGTCATGGACTTTGTCAACTGGTTCCCATAAACTGGGCCGTTATTTTCTCGTAGATTGATAGACATTATGATTTATGGTCAGCCAAGGATCCGTATAACCATTGAAAGATTAGGAGGAAACCTTTTAACTTCAATTCGAAGGTTAGCAATGCCATTTACGCGTAATTTAGTTAATCGATATCCTAGAAAGCCTCGTGCTTACCAAGCAGGTAAACAGTTAAAACCTCACTGGTAAAATATTTTTAAAAAAATACATTTGTAAGTGTTTCAACCGTTTGATAAACCATGTTACCTCGTCATCTTGCATGTCACTGATTCAATGGGCCCAGCCACTAACCGGAAGACTGATAATCATTTACATTATTTTAAATTTTATATCTGCAGTTTTGGAATTAGTACATCGTCAGGCAATAAAATTATCTGATAATAGCTGATTACTATAATCCGGTCATGATTAGATTAGACTGCGGACAGATTAAAGTTGTTTATCTTGATATCATCACTGTGTAGTTGTTATATAATTATCAAGGCTCACTTGTAAGTCTACAGACGAAAAGTAAGCTCTTTTAATAACTATCAAAAGTTTACTATTTTAAAGTTCTTCAAGTCATCTGGATATTTTGACAGAATTTTACCTGTTGCCAAAACCTTACAGCAAGTATTTTAACTCTGGATCGGTTTGAATCCGTGACATCCCGACGATCCGTGACTGATTGTTACTAATCTGATTATTTAAGCTACTTGATTTTACACCAGTCACTGAAACAAAATCTTTAAACTGAAAGAAAAAACAGAACACTTGAACACTGCTTGCAAATTTCAATTTTAAAACAACGCGATTACTGCTCTTAGCCTACTTCACGTTTCCGATTATTAAGTGGACAGATGACATCAAAAGGAAGCGGAAAAATTTACCTCACCCAGTGAATATTTTAAGCATAAACCAATTCCAACATTGACTAATTGAGTTAAGGATATGGCTTTTCTCCACCTTAATACCTTGAGCATTGGACAAACAAAACAAATTGGGTTAACAAACGCTTTGTAAGGTCAGGGTCATCCGTCACAAGACCATCCTAAATATGTCCTACAAAACGCCATTAATTGCAATGAGTTTATTGCTTATTAAATCAAATCTTTAAGCTGGTTGGATAAATGATCAAAAAAAACTAAATCAAAGTGACGGTTGTCATACTTGCTGTGATGAAGGGCAGGTTAAAATCTTCAATGACACGAAACAAAACCCTCTTGAAAATGATAGAATTTTATCAAGTAAATGTACTTTCATTACCTTTATCTCTTAAAAGGGGTTATGTAGTCCAACGTTTTTGACCTTATACTCAATTATATACTTAGGTAAAGTATATCGTTTAGTTATTTATGTTGACATCTATTTCTTAGGAGTTGGGTTTTCAAAAATAAGTTAGACTTTCTCCATGAAACATAAAACTAATCTTATTCTGGAACTCCTAGCACTTACTCTTACCCTTTTTTCTAGTTCAACGCCAGATATTTCAAATCTTCCCGGCTTATTACAATTTGTCCAGTTTTTGCAAGGGAACAAATTTTCGGTGCAACCGTTTACCGGAAAAGCTCTTTAACTAGACAAGAATGACAAAGCCAACAGTTTCTTTTTGACTGTCATCCTGCTAAAAATTATGTTTTCCAAAACAACAAATGACTCAATATCATAATTTTGAAACAAATTATCCGGCTCTATGAGACACCGGATACTATTATTTTTTGTTTTTGAAGAAAAAAACCTAGTGTTTTTGCGTTCGCGAGTAAGCTATAGCTAATGTGGTTAAGGAATGGCATTGCCATATATGGTATGTTTTTCGCCGTAAGATTGGAAGTAAAGCTGACATTTCGAGCGCTACCCTCTGCCAGAGCAAACTAAAATCTAGAGGAAAATACTACGGACTTTGGTGAGTGCTTTTCATAACATTTTGAAACTTGAGACGCTAAATGGTTGTAAGTTGCCCATACCATAAACTAGACAAAACTATAATGATGCTATTATATCATGCCTCGTTGTGGTTGCAGTTTTAACTGAGTTTTAACTCATGATTCGTGAAGTATCATATCTTATGTTTAGTAAAAATGTTGAAATGCATTAGTAAGACTTAAGAGTGTACTATGAAGCCATTGTGGTGATCAGTAACCTCTAGATCGCCTTATTTTCTCCTATCAATCTTCCCTGTTCTTCGCCTTCTCCTCTCTCTTCTTTTGATTTTTCCTCGCCTCTCTCTTCTCTCTTTACTTTTACCCCCCTCCCCCCCCCTCTCTCTCTCTCAGTCTCTCTGAGACTCTCCCTCTCTCTGTCTGTCTCTGTCTGTCTGTCTGTCTGTCTGTCTCTCTCTCTCTCTCCTACATGATGATTAACAATTAACAGGTAAGTAAATGGGTCGGTAGTAAACAGTAAGGTATACATGTATGCGTATGTTTATATGTATCAGGTATGTAGGTCAGTACAAGTAGGTATGCAAGAGAAGTATAGGTACGTTAGTAGGCAGTTAGTACGTAAGATATATACGTATGTAGGTAGGTAGTAGGCAGGCAGACAGGTAGGTAGGTGGTAGTAGGGAAATAGGTAAGAATGGAAAGGTTGGAGGGATGGAGGCAGCCAGAAAGTTTTGATAAATTAGTTTGTTAATTAGTTAGTTAGACAGTTAGACCTTTAGTTAGTTAATTAGATAGTTAATTGATTAACCAGTTAGTTAGGCAGTATGTTAGTTGATTAGATAGCTAGTAAGTTTGACAGTTAGGTAGCTAGGTTGTTCATTAGTTGATGAGATAATTAGTCAGTTAGTTAATTAGTTAGTTAGTTAGTCAATTAGCTAGTTATTATTAAGGCAAGTTTGAGGTAAAGGTAGCTAGTAAAGAGCAAAAGCATACCTTCATATCAGTTCAAAACAGTACAGTTTTAATCTTACTATAGTTGGCTAGTAGAGTTTCATTATAGATAGTAACGCCTTAGGTAAACGCTTTGAGTCAAGACTGTACGTATTTTGTTTAAAGAGATGTCTCATAAGATGTTGGCATCATGGTTGATGTTTTAGATTATAACCCCAAAGACCTCTGTTAGATTTTTCTTTGTGCACAATATTGCACCATAAATGATTATAATATTGATCATAATGATGAGTTGTAATGTTTCTCATTTAGTTTCAAATGCCAAAATCTTTTAAAGTGTTTTAACCCTATACTACAATTTTATCGACATTCACAACCACTCTAATGAAGGGCTATCGATTGGTCCCACAAAATCCTGAACTGCTCGCAAAATTTGACTCCTGCTCGAATTGCTCGCCAAAATTTTGACAGATGCTCGCTTGCTCGAAAATCGCCATTTTTTATAATTTAGTGCTCATCGCAAAAAATAACATTATGCTCACAAAAACCATTCGATACTCCTTAATGAAGGTTTATTGTATTTCATTAACAGCCAGGTTTATAAGAAAGACACCAAATGTTTAATTTTATTCATTTCAAGAATGAGTGTAAATGTTATAGATTTTTATTAGCTGAAAGGTACACGACGAATGGTGGTGCTATGGCTTTCACCATCATATTCAAAGTTTAAGAAACAAGTGACTCAGAACACTTCAAACCTCAAGACATATAAAATCAATAATCATGGGTTTTTATTAATCAATTGAAAGGTTAGGTTCTCTTACTGATTAAGAGGAAAACAGAACAAAACACCTCTCTTCGAAAGTTGGCAGTGCATGGAAGCGTAATTGCTTTTCATCGACTTGAATTTGCTCAGATTTGGGGTATTTTTAAATAGTTAGTTCCTATTAAGCATTTTCCGTCTTGATTTTCGTGAGCTGATTGAAAGGGTTTTACCTTTTTTAAAATTCTTGTAGAGCTGAAGAGTTTACGTCTTCGAAGAGCGTCATTCATATGCCTGTACATAATAGTGATTAAGAAAGTATTTGTATTTATCAAAGACCCCTCCCTGCTTTAAAAGATTGCCGAATTAACTACAGCACTAAGAAAATGAACCTTAAAAAGTATAATATAACATATAATATTATCTCTTTATCCCATCGACAAGCGGATGTTACGATGTCAAAATTTGTTGTGTGAATTATACTTACGTAAATTGTCTGTCATTGTTGCTTCATTGTTGTACACAAGTTGTCTTTCCTTTGGAATTCCTGGTTGTGGAGCAAATCCGTGACAAATGTTTTCCACTTGTGAACCTTGAGCTCTAAGAAGCGCCTCTATACTAAAGTTTGTTCCATTATTATTAAAATCCATGTTTTAGAAAAAGGAACAATTGGTCAACGTGCAGAGATGTCGTGATCGTGTACGCCGCTGACGAATGCGGTTGTTGAAAGTAAACAGTGTGTTTAACACCTTAATGTGTCGTGATATATAGTAGAAAGCGGTGATGGGATAATCTATTAAGTGCTCTTGGTGATCCAATGGTATCTATCATCAGCACTCACCAGCCTGCTCCAACCATACGATGTACCTGCTCAGCATATCACGATCAAAGGACCGAGATAGCTTTCGTCTAAAACAACAGAAGATACACTTAGGCGCTCCAATCTGAGCCAAAACTCCGCTTTATTGGAGACATCCCCGAAAACAATTGTTACACCAAAATACGTAAAGTATACGAGAATAAATAGCTGATACAACAACATATTTCTGGCTTGCTGCTCGTAATATGATACCACATCTGTTTTATTTTCAAGTTTTCGATTTTTAATAGTTTGCCAAGTGAGATGTCAATACCAAAAACTACAGTCTGTGAATGCATGGTTTTGTTCGCTCACCTAAAAGAAGTTTTAGGTTAAAATTTTGGATTGTTCTAATCACATTTGGTGGAGCTTTTCGGCAAGTGTAGTAGCTTAAAAGGAGAGATCGTGCTGAGAACGTAAAAACAACTCACACTGTTGATGCCACGGTGGTTACAGACTTAAGTAGAAAACATAAACCTTTTCTATTATGTATGTTGTATGCCGTATGTGTTTTAGCTTAAGGTTTCGCCTTCTGGGAAAATCCATTCTACATGCGAATTCGTCTTCCTTACTTTTTCGGTTGCTTTTGTTTACGAACAATTTAAATGACGTGCCGAGAGTTCACGTCAAAACACTAAGGAGTTGGTATTTTGCCCGAGGGAACTAGTAAAACTCTCACGAACTAAATAAACGACTTCCTTTGTCGGTATTCTTTTTGTTTAGTGTACATATCGCACTGAGTGATGCCAAGAGGATGAAAAGGTGAACACTCAGCAACCAGATCAAACCTTTGTAATATGAAAATCATGATAATCAAAACAGCACCTGTATTGAAGAGTATTGACACCAGTTGATCTGTTCTGTGTTCCAGTTAACAGCTAGATGTTTTTTTACAAGGCAGCATAACATTGCAACTATAGGTAACAGATTGAAGTTCTTGATGTCGACAGAGGACAGAAGTACTGCCGTTCAGTACCTGTTGAACAGGGTGAGCTCTGACCCACCCTGGGACTCCAACTGCTTTTTCTTAACATCTGGCCTACTTATTTCACTAGTCAACATTTTGGCGAGAAATCATCGTAAAAATATAAATATAAAATAAAATGAAACGCCAAGAATTTCGGGCGTCTATTTTACATCATTTTTTTTATATTTGCTAGAGTTCTTAATAAGGCTTTGTTTCCGTGCAGAAATAGTCCAATTAGATAGAAGTACTAGTTGTTCTAAAATCGCATATCCTTTTGTAGAAATATCTTTAAAACGTAAAGTTGCGTATTTATCATACGTTATTCCCATCGATGGCGTAGAAGCTTCACAGATATAACTATACCCCGTTGGTCGGTTATCCATGCCCATCTATCCTATTCTGTCCTATTCTGAGAGTGCCGTCGAGATCGATGCCACTCTTTTTCGCCACTTAGCTTCTTTTCCATTGCTCTCAGTCCCAAGTTCATCAAAGATGAGCCCTGTATCTGTTGGGATGGTTGTCTGGATAGGTAAGGGGTCTACTTCCTCTATCAGTGCATGGTAGTCTACAAAGATGAGCCTTATATCTCTTGTGATGGTGTTGGGATAGGCGAGGGGTCTACTTCCTCTATTAGGGCATGGTAGTCTACAAAGAAGAATGTCAGAAATAATCTAGAAAGAATGGCCTACAAAATGGGCTCTTCACTATGCCCCGATTGTGGAGATGGGTGAAAGGTACCCATACTTTCAACATATTGATGAGGATCTATGGGTAAACTTCGATACATCAAATATTTTGAAGCAAAAGGTAACTGCCTTCAACTTAAATTGAACGTGACACGCTTCACTACATCTAGTTCAATCAAAGTACTATTTCACTTCAGCTCCAGATATGAACACTTATTTTTGTAATTCGTAAAGAGATTATATAAGTAACCATCGTAATCTTGGTCAGCTTCATTACTACTATTTTTTAATAAAACTGTGAATAAGCTGTTGCAAATGAGGACCACAGGTTTAAAGGCCTGCGCATGTAATGATTTTCAGGAGGGGCGTTGGAAGATGAGAAAAAGGCTTCACCTTCCCCTCTACAGAAAAATACCTTCAATCATAAAACAAACAGGACTCACCCTACCCCCATGTACAACGCATGTTTTCTGCCTATGGCAGTTTTAGCTTTAAAATATTAAAAATAGTTACAGGGCCTTCTTCTGTTCTGCATCGGTCTTACTCAGCTCAGACCGTGAACTAGATCTTATCGGTTATTCTGCGATCATTCCTCAACCTCACTTCAGCATGTGGAACACTGTAACTAGTAAACTGCAAATTGCTGTCTTTGCTACTCTCCTTTCATTTGTTGGTCAAAAGAACTCTGCTGTTCAGTGTATTGCATTGCCTGCCTTGCAAAGTACGACTCGCTCAAAGACATCTGTCTACCCCAAGTGCAATACCTGCAGAATAGTCTCGCCGAATATCCTGCTGTTTCTAGCTGCTATTCGTAGTACTATTTTATTTATTTATTCATTTTTTTATTTTTATTTTTATAACAAGGACCGCTGTAATTGGCTTTTATCTGTTTGGGTTTGCCCTGCCAAGGATTTTTTCTTTTCAAATGTTTTACTTTTAAAAATACAACGTATTGCAACCTTCTCTCTTACATGCATCACATGAATCTGGTACATAAGAAAACTTCGTGGATTCAAGATAGCACTGTCCATGATGCATACGAGCTCAGTTTGAGAAAAAGCCCTTGCCCGACACACTTAAGTTCGGTTTTGTTTGGAGACGTTCTTCTATTTTATAAACGTTTGGCCAAAAACCACCAAATCTAGTTGTAGTATGGATACAATAGGTAACAGACACAAAGTGGTCATTCTTTACTGGACCTGTCTCATCTTTAATTCTTTCAGAGGTTTCGCTTGCCCTCTTCCAAGTATTTGCTACCTTCCAGGATAACAGTATCACTGCACGAAAGATCGGATTTGCTCAAATTTGCCAGGGTAGCAAATATGATGCAAATACATGCCAGTTGCACCTATAGCAAACATGGTAAATGCCATATTTGCCACACATCTGAGCAAATATAGCATTTATCATCTTTGCTATAGGAGCAAATATGATATTTGCATCATATTTACCACTCTGGCAAACTTAAGCAAATCCAAAGGTTCGTCCAGCGTATTAGTCTGATTGTTAAACCACCAGTGAATGTGGCAATGAAAACTAGATATCACGTCCCTGACCTTTTATAGAATAATTTATATGTTGTTCCCTATTTCTTGGAGTATGCCAATGTTTCTCCCTATACTTTTCGTCACTTCTCACCGCACCGTCTCTCTCTCTGTCCTGATAGTTATTACACGGCAATCTCTTATTAATGAATTATCGGGAATATATCTGAGATATTTTGTCCATTTTATGTAAATGCTGGGTAAGTTTTCCGCATAACTTTCTATTTAGTTTGGCGAAAACTACGTCTCAAAAAAATGAATTTCCCGTCACTTTGTAATAATATTCCAACTTCTCACTTTCCGCCATCTTGAATAGATCCAGAATCCATTCCAGGCATCATCACCATCTAAGGTCAAATTTTTACTTTAAGGAATGGTTGTTTTGGTGGTTGGTTGTTGATTTCTCGGTACTTAGTTAAACTATCTGATTATAGTTCTCTACAAATTTGTAAACTTGTTTATGCGCCATTCATTTGTTTTTACGAAGTTCTTAATTTTATGATTGGATTGCTACAACTATGTGTTCGATAAAGCGCAGTTGGTTGTCACTGCTATTTTCATACCTGGCTGTTTATGAGTTCCAGGCAAGCAGTGTATGCCTGAAATACTGATTACTCGGTTGTGTAATAGACCCTTTTACAGTTTCTCATTCTGTTGTAGCCTTGGTTGGGGGGCTAAAATTACAGCTAATGCATGGAAAATTCTTCGACTTTCAATCTTTGTTTTAAACTCCACTGTTATGTACAGGATTGTGACAAAAATAAGTCTTTTAAAAAGGTATTTATACGGAGCTTATATCCTCAAAGCAAAAATAGGTTACCGAGGCTACAATGCCCATAATTAAAATTTTAAACTCCATACAAAACCATACAAATCCTTCAGTCTAAACTACAGATAATTCAAGACAATATAAGAAAAGTTTAATGACTTTTCAGTTTTAACATATTCTCATGCTTTGATGGTATAATCACTCCCGGGGTGGGGGGGGGGGGTCTTCACAGGTCGACATGATAGGGATGCTCGTCATATTTTTAGGGGTCAAAATCAGGACTCGGGTAATTTTAGGGGTTGTCAGAGAAAAATCTTGGTTTTGATATAGAAATGGTACGCGACATCACAAGCAAAGAGAGAAGTGCGCTTTTCTTAGTTTTTGGTATTTTTAGGGGTCATTTTGCACAGCATGGGATTTTTTAGGGTCGAGTTTTTTCACTGCTTGGCATTTTAGGGTAGTTTTTCCGATTTCCCGACGAGCATCCTTATCACTTTTACCCCTAAGAACTCCCCCCCCCCATTATTTAGCTTCGTGCATTACGAAATTCGTTTACTTCGTGTACAGGTCAGCGGTTGCTACCCAGCGTAAAATGAAGGGCTACTACAATACCTTTCGTGCTTGGTTCTGCGACCTTCGCGGATGTCAACGTTTTCTGAAACAGATGTATACACGGAGCCGTGTGGTCACAATATGGCCGCCCTTCTACCTGAAGCTGCGGCTCTGTTTGAATTTTAAAAGATGATTGTGAGCAGCCCAAAAAAGAGATTAAAATTGCGGCGCTGTCAGGATGCCTTTCAGTAGTAACACAAAACAAACTCCTTAGCGACAAAAATCAGTGACCTGAAGTGATGTTTGTCCCCGTCAGATTGACGTTCAGTAGTAGCCCTCTATCCAACCCGAGAGCAAAAACATACGATGAGCATTTCTTTTTTATGAGAACAAGATAATTTTGGCTGAGACTCGTTCTAAAATTTTCGTGAGCTCTAAGCAATTTTAGCATCAAATGGTTCACATTTACAAAACTATTGGGGAAAGCCCGAATTAAAACACAACAGATCGGATTCATCTCAAAGGATATGTAATTTGTATTTATTTTGCTTGATACTGATAGGTTTTAGTTTGGTGGGAAAATTTATTTTAAGAGGTGAGTTTAAGTGTTCTGAGCGAAAATATACTATGTATCTTTTTTATCAACCCACACATTTGTTTTACTCACCGACACAGTTAAAAAACTAGTCTTCCAGCGTTTAAAAAACTTAATGGGTCGCGTGCCAGAAAAGAGTAGTAATAGGTTTGTTAAACAGATATTTAAAAGTCTGTCCGCAATGATCTGACTAAATATAACCAATATCAGAGTCGTCAAGTACAGCCAGGAACCCGAGTCTCACGCACGGAGGAAGTGCTAGGACAGGGCTAAGATTCATCGGTTATTGCAAGACGTATTGTTCAGAACTCGCTGACCAATCCTCTTACCTAATATACGCCCGTGGGCTATATGTAATACGTCAAAACCTGGGCTTATAAAAAATATCTTTTGGTTTAAACTTGCCACAAGACAAGATCACAGATAATAAATTGAAAACACAATTGCCAGGTGCTCAGAAGTCATCCCAAAGTTTAAAAAAAACGTGCTCAAAGAGTAGGTGGACGATCTTAGCTATGTCCTGAAAGTGATGTTGTTGTGATAGCCCTGCACCCAAAATTGTTTTACACCACGAGTGACGTCTATCCCACGTATCTTAAAATAATTCAGAGATCGAACATCGAGTTGTGCAACTGTTTTTCGTTACGTCGTGTGGTCCTTTGTATTCAAATTTATACCAAACGTATGATAGTAATAATAATAATAATAATAATAACGAAATAGTGATAATACAACTTATAATAACAAAGACGAAGGTAATGATG
>JANRMR010249683.1:0-16206 GCA_025434825.1 Bergia sp. 'catenularis'
CAGGTTAATATATTCTTTTGATTTTTTAACTGAAGAACGAGGCTAGTTGGGCTAATTTAAATACCGACAAAAGAATAGCTGCCATATTTCCATAGGGTCTATGGAACACCGACTAGTGTGCTTAAGGTTTTCTCTCCTCTGAATTGCATCGTTTGCTCTACACATGAATACTAAACGAAAATTATTGTCTCGTTACGGTATTCCCGGAATAACCCTTGGTCGTATCTTTCATGCTTTATGTTTTCAAAATGCAAACTTCCTTGAATTAAGTGTGTACGGCTTTTTTATGTACAGGTAGTTTAACTGACTAGATTTCAAAAGCACGGTTTTTTAAGTTTATAGATTTTTGATTACTAATCTTTGAAGATAATTCTGAGCAATATTTCTTTCCATGCTAAATTGGAAAATGAGTGTTCTTTGACCTCTCATAAAACTCTGGTTTGTTGTTTGAAGCCTCTCGTACCGGCTTCTCAGGTTTAGAAAAGTCACCGTTTCGTCTAGAGAAGTTCTGAAAGACAGATTAAAACACAAGTAGGTCTAATATCAAAGGGAGGCGCTTGACAAAGGGGATGCGAGTAATCAATCGTAGTTTTGGAAGGAATTCATTCGTGCGAGTGCAAGGCCCTGTATAATGTTAAGCTAAGGAATTCTTGTGCCATACAGACATAAAGCGTTCAGATCAAGTCAGAAACGACACAGTCTAAAATAACTGGGTTGGAAAACAGAAATGTACAGAACAAATCTGCTTTTTCTCTTGGTGGCGAGATTCTTGTTTTTGAAGACTTCATCAAAAGACTTTCGGCGACATTTGGTGTTTTTGAAGACTTCATCAAAACTTTGAAAGAAAAACAATAAAAATAGTATGGTATATTAGTAATATAATAAACTGGACGCAAAAGCAATAATAAGCCGCATTACGGAGAAAAAGTAAATTTCTTGATAACTTTTAATCTTTTGTTCATCATAACTTTGCACCTGGTCAGGTTATCAAAACTAAGAAGATATGTTGTGTTTTAATGTGGAATCTTGATTAAATGTTTAGTATCTCGCTTTGTCTTCGTGTGAAGTTGAAAGATCAGTTGTCCCCTTCGTGCCGTTTGGCACATAAAGCTACAAACCTATTAAAGATATTTAACAAAATAATTTTTATCGTACGAACACTCTGACTGGCTGAGAGCTCATCTGGTATGCCAGTGTTATACTATAAACAAATTGCGATTCTGAGCTGGTGATTCCACATTATATTGCCGGCTAGTTGGGAGAAAATATATTACATCAATTGGTTTTTATGTATCCGGTTATGTATGATAATACCAATATCCTCGGGCTGTGAATGACACGACGCGGAGCCAATTTTTGCCCTTGGAGACCAAACCTGTTAGTGAATACGTGTGTGTGTGTGTGTGTGTGTGTGTATGTGTGTCCAGCCCAGACACACAATCTCATTTATTATCCATACATTGCCCACCAGTTTTATGGTACAGGAGCGTGTTATTTTTTTCTTGGAAAAATATTTTTAATTCCACGTGCTTTCCCAATGAATATATTTTGATTGTGTTGGTCAACATTCCCATTATTTTCTTGTTGTCCTGTAGTCTTTAAAATCTCTTACATCAGAATGACAGAAACACTTCAAGCCAATAGCAACAAACTTTTCAACTGTCAGGCTAATGATTCCAAATCGTATCTTGATCAAACAGTATATCTTCTGTAAACATAAACTATTAGACGAACATTAAAACTTGCTCACGTTACCGTAGCCCGCTTAAAAATATGTTTTCAGTTTTTTCAAAAAGCCGAAGAATAGTGTTTTTGCGTTCCTAACTTCTTGTGGTAATCCATTAAAAATCTTTGCACAACTGTCTTGGATCTTATTTTTAGTTGGTGGCATATCCTTTGATCTTTTTTGTAAATTGCTTGTCGGTTTACAAGACAATACCTAAAGTTTCAATAAATCTTATACCACCTGGTGACTGGAGGACCTTCAGAAAACAAACAGGAAGTTTGACTAAACTTGAGCTTCGGCGCCTTGTTTAATTGCACAAACATCTGTTAATTGGCTATATTTCTAGTTAGTAGAAACTTTTAAGTTATTAAAGGTAAGACTCGCTCCAACGCGTTGCTGTCATGACTGGCAGCCTTCAAAATTACAGCGGGCAATAGTCTCTTACATAAACTGAAATTCCTAAAAGTTTCCGTGTATAACAAAGGCAACCGATTGCCATACCGTCTCAAAATATGGCATTTGCATGACGAGAAAGTGGCTCACTCTTTAATTCTAATTGTTTGACTCTGTCTTCTGTTCGTTATCATCTGCAACTATCCATGGTTAATGGTTGTAGTTTGATGTGTCGGATTATCTTAAAATAGTAAGACTGAAGGTACTCCAAGCATTTGTTGACACAAACGCTCCGAAAACAATAATTAACCGTTCTTTGGTTTTTGTCGACGCTCTTGAGCTCAAACAGATCGGCCATTGCCTTGTAAACATAACAAAATTGATGTTGACCACCTCATTTTACGTAGCAACGAAAGAGAGCATGAGGTTCCTGTTTTCTGTTTATTTCGTCAGACTGTTATTGATCAGCAAGGGCGTTCTTCTCTATTATATAGAGTTCACTGGAAAATACACAGAATCGTGAACAATTTTTGAAAATATCACATTTCTAAAAATTCCGAAGATAAAATCTCAAAATGCGTACAAAGATTACCAAAATCGCGATAATGGTCCGTAAAGTTTATAAAGGCTTGCAGGGGTTTTTTCTTTATTCCCAAAATTTTTCAAAGATTTTGCGAATGTTTGGTGTGTTTTGTTTATTTAATAAACAAAAAATTACATGTCAACTTGAAGATATAAATTTCATTTTCTCGTGTTTAAAGCATCGTTTTTTGATATGCCCACGATCGTTCATAAAATATTGTTTTTACCACTTCCTTAGCCGTCTTGTAGTATTCACTCGTCAGAGTTGTCTTCGTGAGTGTCAACATTATAAACGAACACAATTTTAGTACCATCTGTAAAAATTGTTGAGTTTTTCCGAGCTGTAAAAGACGGCTGTTTTTTTGTGTATTGATGTTTTGCACATACAAATTCAGCTTCTGGCCAAGAACAATAAGTGAATGGAACAGTCTCCCCAGTAACATCATTGAAATGGGAGAGAATGACTTTCGTAAGGCAGTATCTAACTATGTAGTTTAATCATTTTTCCTTGCGTGTTCGTCATGTTTTTCTTTTTGTTCATCAATGAATTAATTAATTAATTTATTTATTAATACTTTTGCCAGCCCTTTTACCAAATATTTAACTTACTCCATGTAATTGGTTCGACTGCTGACCAACACTTGCCTCATGTCCCAATAGGATATTGCAAGTTAATAAATGTAAATGTAAACAAGCGACTTCAATACAAAAAACATTAACTTCACGTAGCAATACGACCATGGGGCTGTGACTTTTCCACTATCTTCTTCAGAAAACAGAACGTGAATAGTAGAATTTAAATCCTTTCAATGTTCGCGCGTCTTCAAACTTTTCATCATTAATCTCCTTCACACAAAACAAAAACGAAACGGATAAGTTATTCAAACAAGAAAGGGAAAACCCAAGTTCAGTAGATCCGGGGTTTGTACATGGAGTGAAAACCAATTTATGTGGCATCATATCTTCTGTCAATCGTTTAGACATAAAACTCTGCATTGGGAAATTTTGATGACAACTTTACAATTAAAATGAAGTAATTGTGTTTTAAAACAAACTACTTCATGGATACTTTTTAATTTATTGCCCACGATCACTATTATTAAGAAGGCCATAGTATATGGTTTGCGTTTGAATTTTAAAATCAGTTTGCCTGTGTTAACCTTGTGTCAAATGACAGAAGGAGTACATGGTTAGACATCTGTTGTTATGATACTTACTAGCATGATCTTAAACTGTATGCAACTCGCTAATATAAAAGAAGTTGTCATGGCTTTCTGTTCGTATGCACGAGCAGAAACATTTTATTAGCTGCACTGAAGTTCCTGTTTATCAGTCTTGAAAGTTATAACCACTCTTGAAATGTATATGTGAATAATACACACATACTTTGTTTTATTGTCGAAAGGTTTCAATTAACAACAGATTAGTTAACAGTCCTGTTTTCATAAGATTTAATTGGTGGTCTTCTAAGGGAATTAGAGAGAAACTAGTGAAACAGCCTTTGGTTACAGGTAGCATTTGGAATTCTTCTAGTGGCCGTTTTAAATACTCTATTAATCTGCATGTAAATCGCCATTAGCTTCAAAAGGTTGCAGCATGAAACATTTTTTTCAATACGACATTTCATAAGACAAAACTTTTAGTGTTAAGTTCAATTTTTGTGCCAAGGAGTAAACATTTCACACTCATGTTCAGTGACTTTCTTTCAACTGTTGACTTCTTGTTCCATCAGAAAACAAATGTTTCTTCATTTGTATACATTTGTGTATTTTCATAAAGCGGCTTATTTGTGTCATGAAAATTATAGTTATTAAGGGATCTATAATGAAATTAGGAAAAAGCCAGTTGCTGATAATTTGATAAAGGTAAGTTATAAAAATATAAAAGTAAAAGTTACGATTTAGGTATTTTGTTATTTAGATAACAAGTATAATATGTTAATTACAAGTGCAATGTCTTCCTCATTAAGATATCCTTTCTTTCTTAAAATGTAGTTTATTGAAGATTTAACTATACAGCTTCCCTGTTATTTGTTTGTTTTAATATGTACATCTCTTTTATATAATCTAACAAAACATCTAACTTTATTGCAAAGGTTTTTACACCAAAAGGTTAGTTTAATTTTGTAAAAACAATAACTCTTAAACATATCTCCTCTGACACAATGTTCTTTTTATTATTATTATTATTTTTTTATTTTTTTTTATTTATTTTTTTATTATTATTTGTCTATTTTTTTTTAAAACAGACACTACACTGTTCGCACAGTAACATGGATCTAAAACTTCTTGTTTCTTTACTGGCTGTGATGTGCATCATTTCAAAGGTTTTAGCTCAAGGAAAATGTCCCCCTCTGGTGGAATATATGTATTTGTTTGGTGAGTACTGTCCTGTAATTAATGGGTTTCGTCTTAGGGGGAATGTCTCCTCTTGTACAATACTTGTGTCTGTTTGGTGAGTACCATGTCCTATAACGGGCTTTATCACAAAGTGAATGTCTCTTCTTGTACAATACTTGTGGTTGTTTGGTGAGTACTGTGTACTATAACGGGTTTTGTCAAGAGTGAATGTCTCCTCTTGTACAATACATGTGTTTGTTTAGTGAGAACCGTGACCTGTAACGGGTTTTATCTCAGAGAGAATGTCTACACTTGTACAATACCTGTGTTTGTGTCTGTGTTTTCTGTCATTTGTTTCATCTACTATAACCTACTTCATTTTACTAGTATTGCCCTGTGCCATGGGTTTTATATCCGTTGTCACAAATGACGGCATAAACAATACTTTATCCTTTGAGGCGCCTTCTGAAAACCACTATATTTAGGCAAAACAAAACTGTTTGCTGCCACCACAACTTTCGATCCACTTACAGTGGGCCCTTTTCAAATATACTTTACTTTTATATTTATCACCATAAATTGTTTGAATGAATTATTTTCTTGCCACAATTACGATTCACTTCTTTGTATGTTGTGCTGCTAAAAAACGAACCACAATCATATTAGACTACATTTAAATACGACATATTTTTCTTCTTCTTCTACATTTTCTCCCTGTTTCAGAGAACTGATAATCTTAGGCTTAACATAATCTTACGTTAACTTGCGTTATTCAGAAAGTGGAGATCATTGGAGCTTTGAAAACCCTGTTTTATGACTCCCTAGAGGTCTAATTTCTCAGATGATTGTAGTTGTTCGTACCAAAAGTTTAAGTAAGAAACTTTTATCTCCGTTACTATTTGTGAATGTTCCGACTAGACAATGTTTCTAATATCTTGCAGATTGAATATAAAGAGGCAGATAGATTTTACTATGGTAACAATTAATTCCCCTTTTCTCAACATTTTTTGAAATCAGGAGGGCTTGTTTAACAATAGCCTCTTCCTTTTTATCTTTTATACATTGGAAATAAGAAGTAACCCGTTTTATTAGAGGACTCTGTATAGAAAACCTTCCCAGCTCTGCTTGGTTGCTATAGTGGAAGCTTTTCGATTTGCTTCGAGGAACATTTTCCAAAATTTTAAGCTAACTTTTTCACAGTCGATTTTATCCCAATTTTGAAAGTCAGTATTCATGTATGGGCTCCAGACTTCGCAACCATTTATCAGTATTGATAAAACCATCGGGTCAAAAATTTTAGCTGCTATTTAATTTGATAATCTGGACGAATTTAAACGTCTATGTAGCTTGATTAAAGCTCCAATCAATACATTTCAGAGAAAGGGTTATACTGCCAAGTAAGCGTCCATTTTTATTCGTAAATAAATATGTATAAAAAATGTATTAAATAAATATATTTTGTTGTAGATAATAAATTATTACACCTCTTTTTAGATTATGCACTGGATGACCACACATTTAAAAAAGATACTTTATTGGAAGACTTTTGCTTGGCGAAGTGTAATCTGGAACCGCGGTGCCGGTCAGTGAACTATAACAGAAAAGACCAACATGGCAGGAATTGTGAGTTGAACAGCGCTACTGCTCGGCAGTATCCCAAATCATTCAAACCTCGACTAGGCTGGGTTTACTTTGAAAACAAGGTTGGTATTTATGTTTTTAAAGATAAATCTAAAAAGAGACTGGTTTCTCAGTTAGAATTTTCCTTAGGAGAGAGGGACAAGAGTAAGACTGAATAATGAAAATCCTTAGCAACAATATTTTGCACCAAGAGTTTCCCAACATCATTTTAGGAAAACGCACAGCATTCCTCATCTTAAATAAAACGTGTTTCAAAGTTATGTTATATAAATCATTTGAGAGTGTGGCCAGGAGGGAGTGGGAAGGAGGGGGAAGGGAGGATCAGCCCAAAATAAGATAGGGTTAAGGTTGGTCAGAAGTAATAGAGTGGAATCCACCCCGTGCTATATACCGAGTATCCTAACACGTTTTATCTGTTTTACTAAAAATAAACTCTTTCTCGAAATAGAGCGTCAATTTGAAACAACAGCTGTCATATCAATTTATCTATTACACAAATAATAGTAATGTAAAATTTCTAACCTTCAGATTTCTGTTTTAACGATAGATTGCTGACACCTTGCCACCAGTTGGTAAGTAATTTGTCAAAAAAGAATGTGCCTCCTGTGCTGTCTGTCTTTGTCTCCGTCTGAGTTTACATCTTACCTCCTTTAATTGTTTATGTCGGTTGTTAATACCCAACTATTTCTGTTTCCTTCTGTTACTTTTGAGCATAATAGTAGCTTGAAAATGCATTACATGTGATGAATACTCATTTTCACTTAGTTACTTCATATTTCTGTACCTGTTAATATTGTGTTGCGCTTACAATCCACCGGTATTGCCTTGTATTTGTTTGTTGCTGCTCCTGTGTCTGTGTCTGTATCTGTGTATGTGTCTGTGTCGGTCTTTATGTCTGTTGCTGTGCCTTTGCCTGTCCCTGTCTGTATTATTCCCACGTTTCTTTACCCGTTTTCAGATTGGGTTTTTGGGGGTTCCTGGGACTGGGAGGGGGGAGGGGGACTGAAAGTGCCCACAGCCTATAACTCAAAAACTATTAAAGGTATTAAAACTAAATTTTGTCATGGTATAACTTTAAGTGAAAACTAAATTAATGATAAATTGTTTTGTCAGCTATGACGTCATACAACGTCATGAAACCGCCATATTAATATTTCTAGTGGCCATCTTGGATCTTTTGATGACGTCAAAAAGTGTCCCAACTGACGTAAAATTACTGAAAATATGTTGGGATGAGATGAAAAAAGCAAAATCCGTAAAATGAAAGCACAAAAAATGAAGAAAGTTGGAATAACCAAAGAAAATTCTGAAAATAGGAGAAAAAAAGGATAACTTGTCATTAAAAAAATGGGTTGCTATGGAAACGGGGTAATTAGTGACCAAAAGTTTGACATACTAAAATGTTCTTCGATAAATTTGAGGAAAAGTCACAAAATCTTGGCCTTGTACATGAAATGGTTCTTTTGCTATAAAGGTTGAAAGTTGGCGCGGGCACTTTCAGCCCAATCCCCCCAGTCTGAATAGGTTTAAGGTTGTAACGACGTCTTTCTTTGTGAGTCCACGTCTGATTATTTATGAATCTTTTTTATTTTCTCTCCTTCTGTTTGAGGTTTCAGTTTAACCTACTTTTTCAGGATTGACTGTCTTCTGTTGTTATATTGTTTTATTCACAGTTTCCTGAAACATGTATATTTTGCACAATCTTAGAAATGATTTGTTTGGCAGCGTAAACCGTAGAAAGCGTGGCTCTCTTTAAGAGACACGAAAAATTGACGGATTTCCTTTGCTTGCTCCTTTGTCCTGACATATGGAACTTATGCTCAACAATCTATCAACTTTGATTGAGTATAGTCACGTGTTTATTATTTGATAACCATGATTATTTCCAAACAAAACATTGGTATTAGGTTAACAAACTCTAAAAGTTCTAAGAGACAGATGACAAAAAGAAATAAACGTCAAAGTACGTGTTTAGTATTGGATAAACTATAACATGATAATGATAATGATAATGATAATGGTAATGATAATGATAATGATAATGGTAATGGTAATGGTAATAGTAAAGATAATGATAATGGTAATGATAATGGTAATAGTAATGATAATGATAATGGTAATGATAAAGTACGTGTTTACTAATGGATCAACTAAAACATGCACAAATGAAAAAAAAAACTACGGAAACGATGAAAAATCAATAGTTGGTCGATGTTAAAATATTCTCTCATCAAGTGTTCTAGGTTTAAAGTAAAAACCTCTGGTAGTAAAAGGCTGCCTTTGTTTATTTCAGTACACGGCAGTTGGGGAGACTGGGGACAATGGTCCAGTTGCTACAACTATAAGGACGGAATACAAAGGTCAAGGAGAAGGTCTTGCACTAAACCTGCACCGCAGGGCGGTGGAAATGACTGCAGTGGCGAAACTACCGACTGGCAAATTTGCGGTACCAAAAATATTTATTTTTAAAAAGGTTTAACGCTCCAAATTTGATGTTGCATTTGATGTTGCATTTTTTCTGAATCATACTTGTAATGTACTGAATTGTGAGGAAGATAACAGTCATTTTTAAATTGCCTTCAGAGAAGTTTCCCAAACAGAGCAGTAGACCATGTCTGTGTCAATATGTTTTTAACGGATTTGTTCTCACGTGGGGGGGGGGGGGGAAGGGAAGCTTGTCGTATCAAGGATTTGCTACCGCTTAGGGTATTTGACATTTACATACAACGCGGTACCTTTGAGAAGTTTCCTAGTGACAAAATTACAGGAACTGAATAAATTATTTGATTTTTTGTTGTTGTGTGTACGGTTTTGACTGGTACCTCTTAGGGGCAAAAAACCGTTAAGCCACGCCTATTTTTGTACCTTGTAGGGGTTCACTTAAAATTTCCCGACGAGTATCCCTGCTCTCCAAATCTTGCAATCCATCCCCCGGGATCCACATCTCGAAGCAAGAATCTTAGACTCTTATTGTTCAACACACAAGGCCGCTTTCGATATATTAACATTCAGTCTCAAACAATAGACATCAACATCTTTTTTCTTTTTATATAATATAAATTTATATACTTGCAAGTAAGTTCTAATAGCAGTACAGGAGGAAGTCGTTCTAAATACAGATGAAGAGTTCGAATCAAATAGCATGTAATAACAGGAACATGTTTCTACTCACTTCTGCTCCTTTCTTCACCATCTTCAATCAATATTTCCACAGTTCAATTCCCTGTTGAGACGCAACATTGGGTATATATAGACGTATTTATGTCTGTTATTACAAACGCATGATCCAATGTGGACTTCACGCTTCCATGTCTCAAGACATTTGGAACACGAGATTCGAATAAAAAAAACATAAATATGAGACAATAAGCACAGAACAGGGTAAAGCATTCACCTGCACTCTTCAATAGAAAACGGGGACAAATAACTGCCAGATGTCTTATATTCTTAAGATAATAATGATAAAACACGCTTGTTTACCGCCAAAATTTCTCAGCGAATTCACAAGTCTCTTCCTGTTCTACTTTCGATCGCATCTAGAGAGTCAGCAGATTACCAAATCACGGAGTTTTGAGTTCACGCGCATCCAATCTGCATGTCCTTATCAATTGTAAACGTTCACGTGGTTAAGCCCTCAACTTCACGTGATCAGCTGCAGTCAAAAAGACGTGAAACATTCTTTACATTCCTTGTATACTAGTAGATAAAACATTTTGGTCAAGATTTCGCTCCCGTGCTCACATGCTGCTGGTCTCGCCAAGATTAGGTTGCGGGCTCTTTTTGGTCACCCGGAACTAACCGGTTTCAGCTGTGGTGTTCGTTGTTGGCTTTACCAGAGTTAATGTAATGGGTCATTTTTGTACTGTACGTTCATTTAAATTTCAGTTATGTGGAAGGTGGAACAAATGTAATGGTTCTATACTGTACCATCAATGAATGTTCAGTTTGTATTCCTCAGTGAATTGAGGCTTGTCATAATGGAGGAGGTGGAGTAAATGTAAATGCTCTGTACCGTACTATCATTGAATGTTCAGTTTACATTGCTCAGTGAATGGAGACTGGTCACAAAGGGGAAGGTGGAGTAAGCGAAGTAATTCTGTACTGTAATATAATTGAATGTTCAGCATGTATTCCTCAGTGAGTGGAGGCTGGTCACATTGGGGGAGGTAAAGAAAGTGTAAAGGTTCTGTATTGCACTATCATTGAATATTCAGTTTGTATTCCTCAGTGAACAGAGGCTGGTCAGAATGGTGCAGGTGGAGTAAGTGTAAATGTTCTGTACTATACTATCATTGAATATTCAGTTTTATTCCTCAGTCAACGAAGGCTGGCCACAATGGGGAAGGTGGAATTTTAGTGTAAATGTTCTGTACTGTAGTATCACTGAATGTTCAGTTTGTATTCCTCAGTCAACGGAGGCTGGTCACAATGGGGAAGGTGGAGCACGTGCAACGCTTTCCGTTCGAATGGAGATCGCACTCCCAGTTATAGACAGAGATCACGTAACTGTGTAAATCCTCCTCCAAAAAATGGTGGTTCCAGCTGTGATGGTGACATTATTGAAAAGAAAACATGCTGTCCGGGTAAGTAAAAGTGCCTACTTAAAGATCCAATGATTTTTAGTTCTCATACAGAACCGAATCAAATAAATTTCCTAGCAAACCCTAATCGCTGACAGCTGGTCATTTAATCTTTAGAATTTCTATCAAATTGAAAATCAGTAGCAACCTACTCGTTTACAGTTAACAGAAATAATGTGACAAATGTTTTGAGAAGAACTTTGTTGTAGTTTTCAAAATTTAAGACGAAGTTTTAGACAAAACGTCATCTCTTGTTTGAACATTTTGAAGACGGCGGCAAGTCGGTGGGTCTTTTTTGTTCAAAAGATAATTTACTTCCTTGCAAACGCTCTGGTCCAAAAGACGATTAACTGTAAGTTATTTAAATCCGTGTCATCCGTTTTTCTGTAATTTACAGCAACGACATGTCTTTTCATTTAATGTCACCAGTGATTTAATAGTGGCTATAGTTAATAAACCATTTGTCACAACCAAGTGCGACAACCTTTTACTTTACTATGTTTTTGTTTGAATCAGTTAGAGAGGAAAAAAGGCGCACACAAACTTGCAAGTCAAAAGATGGTTTGAATACCACGTGCTTAATATCGCTAAGTTGCATTTTATTAGTAATCAACGTTTCTATAGAAGCTGTGTTGTATCTACTTCTTTATTGCATCAAAATCAATTGTTCATTAACCATTCTGGCTTTGCAATCAGAAAACACGAGCTGACAAATATTTTTTTTTGCAGGAAGTCCCGGATGCTTTGAGCTTTACCAGACATTTTATACAACAGCTGGAAGGGCGGTTACTTCATTTGAAATAAATAATGAGCTCTTCATCGCTTTTGCCAATGAGGGAAAGTCCCATGGATACAAAACAAAGTTGCAGGTGTATGTGTTACAGCAAAATAAGTTCACACTCAAACAGACACTTAACGCTGAAGGTCCACGGGACGTCGAATCTTTTACAATACACGGTAACCATTTCCTGGCAGTGGCAAACACTCACGATGGTGTAAGCTATCGACGTCATTCTGTCATTTATAGATGGGTAACGGGAGAGTTTAAAGAGTATCAACGCATCCTAACTTACCGCGTAATTGACACACATTACTTCATCATCAACACAAGAAAATTTCTGCTTTTTACCAACTACGACAGCAACAGTGTGTCCATTTACGAATACAAGGAGGACAAATTGTTTTATGAAACACAAAACATTCAGATGAAATATCCAAACCGATGCGACACTTTTACCATTCATAACTTCACTTATATCGCGTGTGGCAAAGGGGGAAGTGACAATTCAACCACAGTTCTGAAATGGTCAGGAAACCAATTTGAGCCTTTCCAGGTTCTTCCCTCAAAATACACCTATGGGCGCCCGCACAGTTTTTCTGCTAACGGTTCCGTCTATCTCTCCATCGCAAATTACCGGATCTCTTTGCCACATGAATATAAATATGATATCGATTCGTACATTTACCGGTGGGATGGTACCAAGTTCGTCTTCCACCAGTCTATTTTAACTCACGGTGCCTTTTCCTGGGGTTCGCTGACGACCTCCAATGGTGAAATGTTCCTGATCGTGGCTAATCATCGAACACAGGGTACCGCTAAGTTCAACGTAAAGTCTTCAGTTTACAAAATGATTGACAACAAGTTCAATTTGTACCAGCAACTGCCAACCGTTGGGGCAGAAAATATCCGCGTATTCTCGCACAAGGGAAAGCATTATCTGGCAGTCGTGAACTATTATGATGGCAAAAGCTACCACGTCAACAGTTCAGTGTACGTGTGGAAATGAAGTAAAACTACGAACGGTTTAATATGTGTAAACATGTCTATGAACTGTTGGTATAAGCCGATTGCAGGGACAGCCGCTGCAGAGTTTTAATATTGTATACAATAATTAACAGTAGCATAGAAAGCTATTTACGGTTTAACATGTGTAAACATATCTGTGAACTGTTGGCAGAAGCCGATTGCAGGGACAGCAGCTGCAGCGTTTTAATATTGCGTACAATAATTAACAGTAGCATAGAAAGCTATTTAAAATAGTGCAGTCGGCTCATTCATTGACCCAAAGTCATTAGATATTTAGTGCAAGGCGTCTTCGAACTCTGAATTTAAAGACGGTACGTTACCTCAGGTCTTTTTTTCTTCCAGTGTTAAAATAATTACTAGGAAGTTGAAAATAATACTGTAATGTGTTGGCTTAAAATTAAGGATACACAGGACAAAATGACAAAAAATAATAGTATAAAAGACTTCAAAAAGATTATTCTACCAGTTTCTATGATATTTGGACAGCTTTTAGATATATATCTCAACTTCAAAAAGATGTCTCCGGCTTTTTATTCATTTATTTTTTTAATTTTATCTGGTCTTTGAGTTATTAACCTTTTCTTATACACAACAGCTTGAATTTTCAACTTCCACCTTTGAAAAATCTGAAAAAAATTTTGCGACGATTGAAAAGAAATCTGAGACACTTTTTGAATTTCAATATGCGTAGATTCGATTGCTCAACAAATTTTAAAAATGCGTGAAACTCAACACTTAAGAAAATAAACTACAGCAAAAATGGGTGTCATTTTTTTTATAAAACATACCCGAATCTGAATTTAAATGAAATTCAACCAAAATCGATTACAGATTTAAAAACTACTCATTGCCCTTTCAGAAAATGTATACTTTATTGCAGTTCGGCCGAATACTTTGCAAGTTACATGCGTTTCAGGACAAACATATCTGTTTTGTCCTGTGTATCCTTAAAGACGTACCTTGGCATTTTTTTAAACACATGATATGCATATGGTTCTTAAAACATAGCTTGACAAAGGCATCACTGAAGTCGCCAACACAATTCACAAAGATATAAATTTTAAAATTTTAAAATTATAAAAGTTGTTCTGCAAATCATTAGGCTTATATACATATTGACAAAAAACAAGAAACTCTATTTGGTTGAAACGTTCAAACTAACAAAAATAAACGTGGATGGAACGAATGAGGGTAGATAACAAAAAGAAACAAAGTTCAATTACGCAAAATTACGAAGCAAAAACGGCTTTCAGCGTTTGGCGCCAGATGAAAAAGACGCTGACATTCATTTACAGTTAGATAAAAAAAAAAAAAAAGAGCGAGCATTTCTGTAAATAGTTCCATGCACATTTGGTCATCTGCTGTGTTACGACCACAATTTTTTTGTTCTTATTTTATCGTAGTTCTAGTTTCACATGATCGTTAATTAGGTTACTGGTATAATTGTAAGCTGTAGTAACGACAGCACAATATCCAACCCACTGAGATATTCTAGTGCGAATTTTTCAGTGGGTACACTTCTCCAATTAGTTTCACACATTCTGGTCATCTGCTGTGTTATGACCACGATTTGTTTGTTCTCATTTTACTGCAGTTCTTGTTTACATGCCGATCGTTAGGTACTAGTAAACTGCAGCAACGATTAACAAATTATATAACCCACTGAGATATATATTGTAGTGTGGAATTCTGTTTTCAAGATCCTGTACAGTTTTGCATTTTGTAAGTAGTTGTAATTAATAAAAGACTTAAGAGGCTGTCTCTGTAATTTCCTCAGGGTCATTTTGGTTCAAAATTTAGATTTCGCTCTGATTTTGTTCATTGTTAGCACATTGTGAGTAAGTAACGAAATAGCAATTAGAATGAAGAAATCTTGATTTATTAAGAAAATATCGAGCATGAATGAATGTGGCCCGCGGACCCCTAAAATTTGTTCTCTGCGACCCTAAAACGTAAGGCAAAGCAGGGCGCTCCTTCCCCGCGACAAAATATTTTCAAATGCTCTAAAGTTTGTGGTATTGTAGTATACCTTAATCTCTTTCAGGTGGAAGGTAGCAGATTTCCAGGCTTTAAAATTTTCTGGCTTAACGAAGGGCAAACTCTGATGCAGTTCGGCGAAACTGCCACAAGCTCAAAAACATAGCCACTTCAGCGGATCATAATACTCAACCTGCACTTACCTGGGAGCCGAGCTTGATATTTATCCAGAGTTTATACCATGCAGTTTGACTTTCAGCAAAAAAAATGGTGTGACCTCTTGCTGTCTTTAACTGGTTACTCTGCAAAGATCCGCTTTGTACCAGAAATCACGTGTCGAGGACTTCGATGAAAACTCGATAAACGAAACCAATTAACGGCATGACACAAATAGGTGCAGATAAGCTCAATTCATATAAGTTCGATTGATTTCCTGATCGATATTCAATGACGGATATCATCTTCTAAGCTCTGTTTTTCACCATGTTGTTATTCTTGTTTACAACTTCCGCTGACCAGTTTGCCTAGCTTACGGAAAATTCGGGGCCTGCGTTGAATACTTGAAATGATGAAAATGTTAGGCGAAAAAGTATCATTTGGAGAATCACAAGGAAAACAACAAATTTGTATTCAAATTCTTTTCACATTTTATTTAGTTAATCTAGTTCGTTTCCTGGTTTCTGTTAACCAGTTCATTCATTTCTTTCAACATACTGCAGCTTTGCACATATGCTGACGAATATAAACATATTCTGCACGATTGGAGCAGACAGAAAAAAAAAATCGGAATGAAAACTTCTCGCAAAAATATCCCTTACCGTTAAATTGATTGTGCACAGCTTATTTTTTTTCTTCTCTATATTTTGTACAGAATCAGTCGCAACAAAAAGTGCTTTTATACTGAATTTATAGAAGACGCATAAGACCACTTAAAATATCCCGGTTTATCATCAGAAAGCTTCCAAAATTCAGTGAGGGTGTGCCCCTTTTGTTCTATTTTTAGGAAGTCTAATAGTTTGGTCCCATACTTTGAAAGCAAATGTGAAGTACTTCCATCAAATTAAGCACAAACATAGTACTCATGGTATGCAGTCAACTCGCGGTTAGCATTCTTTTATATCGTAATAAATGAATTAAGTGCGAGCCGAAGTTGGACTCGGA
>JANRMR010249794.1:4030-16193 GCA_025434825.1 Bergia sp. 'catenularis'
TTTTAACTTTTAATGATTTTATCCATCCCATAAGTTTTGAACTTTTATAGTATAGATGTAATGAACTAGATTTCTAACTTCATTAGTGAAGTGTATGCTTAATTACTAGGTGATTAGTGGCTATCTGAAATTGACTAAACACTCTTTAAAAGATTTTAAAAATGTCTGTACAAAACGTTTGAGACTTCGCCAATTCGGAATTATGTTTTTTTCACAGAATGCTGAATCAGAAGGAAACCTTTCTAGGGTTCAGCAAGTGTTACAGGAAATTTTTTGCGGACGTCAGTTGATTGTTCACATCTTACCTAATTAGCATAAACCGAACTTAAAATAAACAGAGACGACAGATGGAAAGTTAACCGTTATCTATATAGTTATGTGATCAATGAAATATTGTAGCTATGAAGTTCCTTCCTCTGTTCTATAACAAGAAATTAAAGATCTGGCACGTAGTGCCTCAACACAAGTGTTTGGCTTGTACTTCCTTTGACGTTCTTGGGCGTACACGGAAAGCGTAGTTAACATGACTCAACAGAAACATAATAGCGAAAAATATAACTTTCCTTGTGTAAAGTGTCATGATAAGCTCTGTAAATCTTTGATCAAGTAGTAATAAAACTGAACTTTAGCTAAACTTAAGAATAGGGCTTTTACTCGGCACACAACAGATTGGTGATAGTAAACCAAACGTTCTGGACTTAAAACTAAATGTTTTGCGACATACATCAAGTCATATATCATTCAAACTAAGGACAAAGCATCCCTGACAGTTTGAGGACAATCAGATAATATCTAATTAAAATCGCACACACAGGCATTAATGCTCAAAGACCATTAAACGGAACGTTACCTTAACATTGTTTTTCTCTACCGACTAAACAGTGGAGGTTAAGACGATATCTCTGAGTGATATTCGAGAAAACGTTATATAACTAGAACAACAGGTCAGCTACGGACGAACGCCCGTTTGGCTACAAAGCTTTCGCGGAGATCGCATTTTATATCTCATTAATACTGTTGTTAAATCCATATTTTTACGCAGTCCATGGAGTTTTCAAATTCTCTGTATTGGCTGAAAATTTCAAAACTTTAGCTCTAGCTACAATTAAAATTGTTTCAGTTTCAGAGGTTTCGTGTTCAATATTCTGTCTGTCCCTAACCTCAATTGAGAGTGTTTTGAAATGAGGAGGTACTGAAATGTTTCTTACTTATCAATGGAATCCATAAAAATTGATCTAACAACATTTGGCATAATAGGCTTCAAATGAACTCTTGCTTCCAAATTCAATAGTCGAGCCCCTATTGTATTATGAAACGAGAAGGCAGTGAAATATTTCCTTATGCTTATCCTTGAAATTCCAAAAATCTGGTTTGATACCGCAGGTGTACTTTTACTGTGAGCTTCAAATGGATTTGTTCTGAAATTCAACAATAGATTCTCGATAGTGTTTTGAAAAGAGAAAGTAGTGAAACGTTTCTTTACTTATCCTTGGAGTCCTAAAATCTGCTTTGATACCGTCTGCTTTGGTAAGCTTCAAAGAATTTTGTTGTTCAAATTGTATTGAAATAGAGAACTCCGATAACGTTTTTAAACGAGGAGGTAGTTAAATATTTAGAATTCCAAAACGTTGATTTGATATCATTCAACATGGTAGGTTTGAAGTGGATTTTCCTTCTCTTATCCAACAGCCAAACTCTGATAATCTTTCGAAACGAGGAGATAATGAAATATTTCTTGCTTATCCCTACAACTGCTTTGATACCGTTTGCCATGGTAAACTTCGAATCAGTGGATTTTTGTTTCAAAACTTATAACAAAGGAACTCAGAACTCCAGACGAGGTAATGTCAATAACAACCTGTTTTATTACGGCTCGAGATGGTAGGCTTAAAATGGATTTTCGTACTTACATTTAACAATCGAGCCCCGATGGTCTTTTGAATTGAGATTAATGAGATTCTTTTTGCTTATCCTTGGCATTCCAAATAAACTGTCTTCATTCCACACGGCATGCATGGTAATCTTAATTCAAATGAATTTGGTAGTTGTACTCAGAAAGAGAACTCCGACAAGGTCAGTTTGAAGCGAGGAGGTAATGAAAGGTTTTCTTATCTTTGGAATTCCGAAAGGCTACTTTGATACATCTTGATACATCTTGCATTTTTCTCTTTTCATATGAAGAGACTGTTGCAACGGTTGGATGCGGGCTGAATAATCTTTAGAGGAATGTTATTCAAAGATAATAGAACATGCATTGGTTTTAAGAAGTACTAAAGTTAATTGGATTACACTCTAGTTATTATCCCTTCCACTCTTGATCTCTTATCTCCTTTTCCATTCCTTGTCCTTTCCCTCTATTGGAGCGGTTCAATGATATACTCTCATTCGAGTAAAATAAAGGTATCCGAATTGCTTGCAGACGGAATAGGATTTCAGCTAGAAGTACTACTCTCGGTTTCTTTACAAGTGCACTTTAAGGAGAGAAATATAACAAGATAAAACAATGTTCAGCTCCCCAGAGGTCATATCTCCGGCATCGCAGCGCCATCGTGGCTTGTTTATATAACTGTATCAAAGTACAATATTTTTTAATCCGGTTGTTATATGTATGCATTTCGTATGAACCTAATTCATATGACCAAGCAGCTATCTGGAAATTTGATACTGACTGAATTCGAGCAAGACGTGCAAACACCAACAAGCAAGTACTCGTTTGCTAAAGTAATGAGTCATTTTATGCTTTAAAGAGTGAATTAAAGCGATTTTTTAAGATATTTTTTAAATTGGGTATACGATCCGTGAAGAACCAATTATTCATCAATTTTATCAAAGTATCTAGTCTTCTAGCTTTATAATCGAAGCTCGAAAGCGTAAAGCTCAGTGAATATTAAATAAACCCAGAATGTGCTTAGTTCCATGCACTTTGGTTCTGGTGGTCTTCTACTTCTAAAACTGCTCCAACTATGAATAAAATTAACATGCTCTTTCGTTGTCGTCACATTTTAAAATACATGTTGTATGTCATTGCTTCAACTTTTAAACAGTATCCTGCTGGAGAAAGTATTTCTACTACTACTACTAGTACTACTATTACTACTAATACTAATACTAATACTAATACTATTATTACTACTACTATTACTATTAATACTAATATTAATACTGCTACTACTACTACTACTACTACTACTTCTACTACTATTACTACTACTATTACTACTACAACTACTACTACTACTACTGCTAATATTACCACTACTACTACTATCACTACTACTATTATTATTACTACTACTACTACTACTACTACTACTACTACTACTACTACTACTGCTGCTGCTGCTGCTGCTATACTGCATGTTACCACCAACCACCACCACCACCACCACAACAACAACTACTGCAAGCTATACCACTACTGTACTTACTTCCATCAGAAAAAAAAGTTATTATTTTATAAACTATACGGCTCTAGTTGTGCCAGTTGTAAGTGTAAAGAGTTATAATAGCACAGCTACTTGATCAACAAGAGATTCGCTCTTTGCCAACCATTTTGCGATGGTTGTCTAGTTGAGAAGATCTTTCGATGGCGTGTACTAATCCATTAAAAAGGTCGAATAAAGACACTTTATTTAATGAGGGTAACATCTTACACATAGTAATATTTTATGTAGCCTTCCCTACAACACTGGGAATTTGCATACCCTTCTCTTTTTTGAGAAGTGTGTGGGTTCTTTTAAGTCCCCTGAGATTGGAAAGTTTAGGAGACTAGACCAAAGGCTCAAAGTCCCTGTCCACGGAGGGCGTGGCGATGAAAGTGCCGACTCCCGACACTCTTCATGGCCGGGGATTGAACATGGTAGACAATCCTTTTTAAGGTTAGTTTCCCGGTCATGTATGTGATTTTATTCAACAAGTTTTAAAACCTCTTCACGTGATTGAACGTTTCACTCTATACGACCTTTAGTAGCGTAACTGTAGATAATAGAATTGCAAAAAAAAAAACTCAAGCTTTAGCAGGCAGGGAGTATACATTCAAAGATCTCCAAAACCGAAATGTCATTTCATTCAAGTCTTTTGTGTTAGTTTTAAGAAGGAGAAACATGTTCAGTGTTGATTGGCAATTGAGCTCAATCTTGTACAAGGTCAAATTCATAATTCTTTTTTATGTTAATTCCACGGCTCATCTTCCAAATGTTTCTTTTATTGCACTCTATATTACATCCCCCACGCGTTGATTCAGTCTTGCCTTAAGCTAGAGCCCCTCGAGTCAAAAATCCCTCTTTCAAAATTTATAAACCGTGCTTAGTGTATTTAAAATACAATGCATCACCTATCAGCTCGGTTCAATTGCTACGCAGCATTTTTTGCAGCCTATTCATAACCAAAATTGTTGTCAACAAACACTTATAGGAATTTAACACTGCTAGCACTTGATAGAGACATTGAAAGGGCACACAATACTCCTTGCCTCTATCTTAGTTTCAAGGCTTTGATAATCAAAGCTATTCACTCTAAGTCTCTAGTACTCTCTGTGAAAGGTCAACCTGATGAGCGCCCTCCATACGTCCATAGGCATAGACTATACCAATGCAGATTACCAATTGAGTCTAGTGAAATAAGATTGTTACTGATTTCAAAGACTAAAGAACACTTAACATTCCCGTTATGATAATAACTAGGTTTTATGCACTATCGGCATTTGAGATCGGGCCAATTGACATTTTCTGCAGACTAGATGAAAAGGTTACCACAAGTGAAAAGAAAAAGTTTTGTTGTCGATTCCTTTCCTGTTTCTTCTCTTCACTACTTCAGTAATTATGACACTAAATACAAAACAACAATGTTGTAAAACATGTGCTTTCTAAAAGAGAATATGGAATTTTGATATTACATTTTAGACACGCACGTGAGATCTATTCTAGTACTATTGGGCTTGCAGTATAGCTTACATCGATGAGGTTCAGTTGATGTTTGAAAGTGTAGAAGAGACTCTTTCTTTCAAAACGTCTCCAAAATACATTAGCAACTCCATTGTTATATTTTTTAAAAAGGCTGTCTTTAAAGTGTATTTTTAGATCTAGCTCAGTATACAATGGTACTTGTTCCAATTCCAAGTTTTGAGTCAAAACATACAGTTCAAGCGTAGTTGAGTTAGATGGACACTTGAGCCCAAACGCACAATTTAATTGAGTGAAACTAGATCGAAGACTAACGCAGAGAGTTTAGTTTAATGTTAGTGCTTTAAGTCTAAAGACGTATTGCTTTCAACTCTCCCCAAGTTCGATTTATTTTTGTTCGACCTTTTGGTAAAAATAACATGTTCCCATGTGTTGAAATAGTTTGACCAGGTAACCGAAGCTTGGAACCGAGCATTTTTTAGCATGAAACCGAACCATTCACACATCGGTTTTTGCTAAGCATTTTGCATTAAGATTTGACTTGTTGAAAAAATACACTGTATATGCACCCAGTGCAAGGCGTGCAGCCAGGAAAGAATAAAATTCACTAACACAAAAACTGTTGGTATAATTGCATATTATTCACCCAGATTATTTGATAAATACCGTTCTCAACCGGTAAAGTACTTAAACTACACAACACTGGCGAACCTGACCTGCATGAGGTATTTGTAAAAAACCAGTTAAATTCTAAAATGCTTGGTTTAAACCATTTACAATAATCCCCTATAAATTGACTCAGCCCACGGCCCACGGGCTGAAAAACAAGTTTTATCAAATTAAAATTCTTTCTCTTGATGGTAAACTATGACTATGTGGAATTCGCAAATGGTAAAATGCTTTTTTGTCATTCAATTTCAACAGCGTTTTTATAATTTGCACAGGGAAAAGATGAAAATAAGGTCTTTCGTTGTGATACTCTGTATTATTCACTTCAGCATTTCAGTGCTGTATTCAAACATTTCATTTTTCTGAATAAAGGTGATGTGCCTTGAGGTTTTAGTGTTTAGTGCCCAGTTGAAAAATTTTTTGTTAAGTTTTAATTTCTGGGCGTTGTTGAAGCTCTGCCCTCATTTTTGTGAGCTACAGGTCCTGAATAACTGCTGCTTTTTGCTAATGAATGTCATCACAACGGTTCGAAAACAGCTTCCTCTTCATCACAGTTGCGTGCAGTAACTCAGTTTGTGTCGACAGCTCGGTCAAGAGGATATTCATCAATTCATCATGTGAAAGAAACGCCTCCATCTCTCAACTAAATTCATATATTGACGCATTAAAATTCCGTTCACTTGACAAGCTTTTGGCAAACTTCTTTGTGTCGCATTCGGCTCATTTTTTACATCATTTTTCAGGGACTCAACACTTAAAAATAGGTTTTCTCCGGGAGAGATTACAGACCCCCTCAAAGATGTTATAAGTTTGGCACGCGACTGAGGGAAGAGGTTTCCTTTGAAGTCTGATGCATCGGGATCACGTACAAGCCTTTATTTTTTTTGAAATTTTGCGCACGTAAATAAACTGGCACGTTTTACTTCAATATCAAGTGCACGCTGTGTGTTCAAGAGCGCTTTTACATAACGCATCTATGATTACCTTTTTAATATCGAACCGTCACGTTTCGCATGCATGAGACTAATAGATTCCCGGGGTCTGGTAAATGTTTTTAAAATGCCCTGAAACTAGAACTGCAATTAAAATACCATATTTGGAGAGTACAAGCAGTGACGACGTAAAATCTCAGCGCGCATAGCTTAAAACAGGTGGTTATGATTTATGCGGGTCGCTAGAAGGGACCATCAAAAGATCTACAATTTAGCAGTGTTGACGGCACACTAAGATATTTTATCCAACTCCTATCATTGAACTGTTTGAGTGCAAAGCGACAAATGTTATTTCGTTTGTTTTAGCTGATCACTTGACTTGCCGTCATTGTGCTAAACCCTATGTTAAGACTGAGTCAACAAAGGAAAAAAAATCAAAACGACCTCCTAAATTCTTGTTTTGCCACGCAATCGCGCACGCCTCAATCTCTGTCGCTATTTGCATTTGATGAGAGCCGATAACTCTTCGTGTTTCGTGTTAAAAGAGCTTTAGGTTATCGCATAAAACACACCAAAACATTCTTGGTAGCGGTTGTACGTTATCTAAGAGATAACATTCCTGTCGCCGTATGAATAACCCGAGACAAATGCTATCTTGAAATCCACAAAATTTTTGCCCAAGAGGATGGACTAGAGAACTCTGCAAGGGATTTTAATGCGAAAATCTGTGATGTTGTGGTGTGGATTGATCGATCTAGTTGAGGGGAGATTTCTAAATTGTATTTGATCGGTTCATGAACATTTTGACTGTCTTGGCCTTGGGTAATCGGTGGATTCATTTACAAATCGTTTACACAATTGCCCGAGGACAACTTTTAAAAATGAAGCGGGCGCGAACAGCCTAGACGACATATTTACTTTCTCATCTGCCAAAAGCTTGAACACACTCGTCTTTGGAGCAGCACGAGGCTCGCACGGGCCACATTTCAACTTCACTTGATGATGTTTGTGACGGGTTATCATTAATTTCGATAACGTATCGTTTGAATTACTGTTTGTCATGTTCTTTCTTCGCCTCTCAAGATCTATCTGGGACAGGTCTCCCGGTCAGCTAGCATGACATTACATTATTGATACCATAAGTCATTCAAACAGTAAAACTTTAGTCCTCAAGTATTTTATTTTTCATTCTTTTACTGGCTCTAACAAAACTTTGAGCAGTTCATTTAAAACTCGTTTGAATACTTTGTGTTGTGTGAAAATGGCATAAAGATAAAGAACTGTTGTTTTATTTCCATATTAGAATAAATAATATCGCTTTTTATTTACACACGGGCAGTGAAATAACAAATCTTAGATCACACGAGATAAATTTGTCCTTTGAAAGAATTTCAATCTTTCGGTGATAGTTCACAAAATTGGACTATTTTATACTGATGTCAAATGATTATTGTACCTTTGAATATTCTTTCAAGCGTCTTTACGCAAGGGAATGTTCAAATGCCAGAGGCTTTCGGAACAGCCTTGATTTAGGTCACAACTCAACACCACTGAGGCAATCAGTGGGAATTATTAGGTGTTAATACAAGCAATGGTCTAATAATCCGCTGTATAGCGCATTCAATTTATAAACCGTCCCTTTAGAGGTACCGCGGCAAGCCGGAACGTTTTCTGTATCTCATTTATCTTCCGTTAGCACCAAATACGAAAACCTTCTGTCGTTTTCCCCGTAATTAAAGTCTTAGAAGCATCATCAAACCTTGCTATCTTTATTCCTTAAACAAATCCATGATTCTCTAATACGATTATGCGAAAGACATAACTTTGGCTGTTCCCTAAGCAAATAAGGCTGCGTTACTAAATTGAAAAAATAATTGACACTTAGAAGAATGGAAGAATGTCTTTATACGTCCTTAACGTAACTGTTGATGAAGGCGATGAAAATCTGCGGGTCGTAGAACTCCGAATTGGGTGACAACAGTCTTTCGCTCTCAAGTCGGACGCAAGTGATGAGTCTTAAGTATTGGGCTGCTATCGGCGCGTGTTCAAATGAGCGACATTGTGCAGCTGTCCATAGCTGGACTTTCGCGCAGAGCTCAGTAGAAAGCAGCAGCCCCCAGGCACAGAGCGCGTAACTTATTCGATGTGATCTACAGCCGTTTTTTATTGTACTGACAATCGCAATCTTCTCAGCCGATGACACCAGCTTCCTGATTAAAATCCAGGCCAGATTGCCTCGTAGTTTGCTTACCGGTCGAGCTTATTTACAGCCGCAGCGATCAACAACCATGTCATCATACTTCTTATAAACCATATTGTTATTTGCGTCTATGAACAACATACTAATACCCCTAAGTTTATTGGGAACACAACACGCTCTTGGCGCCTCCTGGGGTTTAACTGCATGCCATAAAGTCTGCACAACAGCGTGGTTTGTTGGCTTCAGATAGTGTCCGATGGGGTAAACACAAGGCCCATCACAAAAGTACGCGTTATAGCCACGCGGGGCAATGACCCAGTTTGCCCAACCGAGTTGTTTAAAGTCCACATACAAAGGTCGGCGGCGACAATATTGTGTCCTCTCCTTACGCCGTTTTCGTTTGCCTTTTAATCCTCGGCGAGATTTTTTCTTGCCATCTTTTCTTGCAGCCTTCTTTTTCTTAACTTCTACTCCTCGTTTGACTCGCAAGTGTGAGTTGCCCTCCTCGTTGCTTTGAGTTTCGGGTTTATCGGAACCATCTTCGGGGATTGCGTTACCTGCTAAATTATTGTTAACTTCGGGTAACTTACTGGATTTACCTCTTCCGTCGTTAGAAAACACGACAAGCAATGCCTGTTGGTTGTGGGTTCGCCCCTCTTTCGTGAAGCCCAAATCTTCCGGAGGAACCAGTCTGCCACTAAGCAAAGATTCGATCTGTAACTGCAGTACAGAATGCATCATTTTAGCTCGCAAACTCTGCCACATCTCAACCGCTTTCTTGACATTAAACACGTTCCATTTTGGTTGAAGATCCGTAATGTCAAATGTAAACGCGTCGAGTTGTTCCCTGTTTGATAGTTCGTATGGGGTGTAGTTGGGTTGATTATCAGCGTGAGTTCTGAGAAGTTTAGCCTTGTATGTCACCCCATGTTGGTTCACATACGCCTTCTCGCTCCCAGCCACAGGTAGGCGCAAAATTCGAAGTTCTGCAGACACAATTTTGTCCGAAGCGGGAATGGAAGACACGTTGAAAACAAACCGCTTGTGATATTTGTTTGCTGCGGAGTTGTCAAAACGCTCTGAAAATCAAAGACAGCGAGTTATTAAAGACATGTTTGGACTGACTCAACAATAAAGAAGATGAGATATAAAAATCTTGAAATCGTTAAACAAATACAAACACACAAGGACACTTATGACACGAAGATAAGAGAATTTACAAACTAACTTACCCTGATCTACGACACCTCGAACCGTGCTAACCAGCTCAGCGTTGCTGTGTTTCCCTTTTGAGAGAGACTTGTACAAATCCAACATGAATATATGTGGAATAACGTTGCGCTTTGGCCTTGGAAGGTCCTCGAGCCCCATAAGGTTTAACATTTGTTTCTGGGTAATTTCTAGTGCTCTTTTCCTCAGAACGGGATGCTTCCACGCTTCCCAACGAGCGGCCAAGCTGCGTCCAGTGTCCCTTATCCCATCACAGCAAGCCTCAGTTTTAAGGGCCAAGAGGAGGCACGACAAAGTCAGTGAGATGTGTAGGGAAGTGAGTCTTTCCAGCCTCCTCATTTTTTCTGTCCTGTGTGAGTAACACAAGGCTCTGTTCTGTGTACAATTATGTCCAATCCTGCTTAACTGCAACACACAAAGCGCCGTTCTGCTTTCCTCGGAAAGTTCCTCGCTTTCAAAAGCAATTATTTCTTGTAACCCAGTGGGTTTGAAAGTACAGTGATCGAAGTTTGTTTATTGTCCGGCAATTAACTTTTTCTCCAGTTACGCCCAAACGACAATGGCCGTTTCACCCGAACTAATTGTTCGAAATGCGGGATGTGATTTTATCAGAAAAGTCTGTGTGATATATAACTTGCGATTGGTCAAGTCGTAATGTGATCGCATGCATGAAATTAAATTACATTTAGACAATGTCATTGGTCGGCTCTCAAACAAACACTGCAATCGTTTCAAAGTCATTGATATGGTTCAAGGCTTTTGTATGTTTAAAAACAAAGATATTTACAAAACCGTGGGCATTTTATGAACTTACATTTATGCAAACTGAATAGTGTCTGACATTAATTTAAAAATGAGACAATATTTGTACTCTTCAAGAGGGCATGTAGTTTGCGGAGCCATTAGAAAGAAAAAGTCCACAGGAAGAAATTTGACATTGTGCAGATAGTACTTGTCAATTTGAGGCCGCATAGTTGACATATTCCAAGATGCACCGAAAATGCTCTCCGTTTTAGCCCGGAAATAGGACATATCCGTGTCTCATCTTCTATAAATATGAAAAAGGCATTTCCTGTGAAAACTAGTACACACGGTTTACACAAAATGCGTTTGATTAATCAGATGGTTTTGTGGCCGCGCGAGCAGGAAACGCGTAGAAACTGGTGTGAAATCACGAGTTGCTGGAAGTCGAGAATCGAAACCGCTTTATAACTTAGTCTTTTGCCTTTGATAGAGCTTCAGTTGTTTGTTATGACAAACACACACCGCGAGAGCTACAGGGTTATCAGTAGATCTGAAAGCAAAGAGTTATAAGAAACATTTTGCAAGCGATTGGTATCCGTTCGTTGGGAAAACCGGACCGACCGTAAAAGCTAAAACTCAACCTTGCGCCTGCGCAAATCCCCATGCAGTGAGAGTTCCTTGTCAGCACATTACACCCAACGAAATATTTAAGTGATGTACTGCAAAAAATAACAATTTGATCCATTTGTCATAAAATTTCGTGTATTTCTATTTGCTTTTCACTGTCCAAGATATCGCAACCAGACTGTCACCCTTGTTACCCGGCTGGATTTTGAAAACTCCTTTGAGTGCAGACGCAAATAGTCATATGAGACTCCATTCACAGATCAGATAAAACTGCATTTAGCTTAATACCAAGAAGACTAGCTTTCAAGAAGCGTTAAGCAAGTATATCAAAATGTAGTTTTTCTGTGTTTTCAGTCTTATCGCACTAGCTAATTAATCATCGTGCAAAACGCTTCACATCTTGCCACCCACATTGACCGTCTTCTCTTTTTGAGACAAGTTCTGCTTATCTGCTAATGAGTCCAAAACCACTGACACTCCAAAATCTTTAAGAAAATACGTTTTTGAAATTCAAATACCTTGGCAGCGTTTTTAGTTGCGTATGAAGTGGATTAAGCGTCAAGCAGATTCTCTCATCTAGAATTTGCTTTGAAAGAAAGCAGAAAGAAATTTTGTCTCTATACCTCTAGCTTTAATATTTTTTTCTCTCTTATTGTTAGCCATCTCAGGTGTAGTTTAAACTGTACATGATTGCGATGGAAATAAGCTATAAGTGGGGTCTAGTTACTTTCAACAAACTAATGTTTTGAATTCTTTAGCTCTGTTTATACTACTAAACATACATGAACTCCGCTGACAGTTCTTTGCTGGGGTTATAAAACCATAGTGTTTTATCACAAAACTGCTTCTCTCGCTTTCAG